>JAVJHY010021260.1:0-98363 GCA_035593235.1 Phascolosoma agassizii
CTTCCGGTGCTTTTTCAAATAAAATATCACTCAGCATTTCCAGTTCACCAGAATAACTTATCGGTGCCGGTGTCCTTGTCGGTGTTGGAGTCGGCACCGGTTTTGGTTTTGCTTCAGTTTGAGAAGGAGTTGTTTTAAATGTACTATAAGTTACAAAAGGAGAATTCGTGGATTCTAAATCTGGATAGCTGTCAAAGGAGGGTCTCGAAGGTCTGGAAGGCCTCGAAGGTCTGTCTACTGAAATTCCAGATGGCCTTTCCAACATGGATGAACCTTTTTGAGAAAGGAGACCAGAATAGTGATCTGAAGAAGGTCTGGAACCAGAAGTTATTCTAACCGATGCCGCCGCCGTAGTAGCAGCAGGCGTTCCTCCCATTGCTGCCATGACTTCACTCAACATCATTGGTTCATTGACCAATTCCCCTGATGGATTGGTATTTCGCTCTTCCTCCCATTTATCAAACTGGGATTCAAATCCGAAAAATTCTTCTTCCCTTTCATTCCCCCAATCAGGACTAACTGTTCTTGGATTTTCCTGCTCTAGTAATAAGGAGGCTAATTTATAAGTATGATCAGCCATCAAGACTTCATGCTTTTTAATTTTCACATCCAGGTTATTTGATTCTTTGAGTAAGCGCGTATCTTCTGCCATCACGGCTTTTTGTTCCTCCATCAATTCTTTGAGCGTCTGCGCATGAGAAGCCATTGCAATCTCATGTTTTTTAATCAGGGCATCCAGGGCTTTTGACTGACTCCATAATTTAGAATCTGTTTTTGAAGCCGCTTCCTGTTTTTTAAACAATGCCCCTAATGTTCTAGTGTGAAGGCTCATTGCCAATTCATGCTTTTCAATCAAAGCATCCATAATTTTTGAATCCAACATCAATTTAGTATCTCCATCTCTTACCACTTGTCTTTCGGTCTTGAGATCACTGATGTACTTGTCCATTAATTCAATCTTTGAGCTGAGTCGGTTCATCTCCTGAATTTCTTGTGGAGTCAGCGGATCTTCATTTGACACATTAGACAAAACGAAGGATTGCTCCCAGTTTTCAAGGTCATCAGAAACCAATTGTTGTACTGCTGCTACAGTAGCTTCTTTTTCCATTTCCCATCTAAAAATATCGTCTTTCCCCATTCCTCCTGCGCGATTAGAACTAAAATATCCAAAAGTTCCGAGGCGGTTGGTATAAAAACCAAAATCATCGGCAGGTGAATTAAATGGTTTCCCAAGGTTTTGTACTTCTCCCCAATCTTCTCCTTCCAACCCCAATGCCAGGAAGATATCCAAAGCACCTTCTCCACCATGACCATCAGAAGCGAAAAAGACATTTCCTTCTTCGCTACAAAATGGGAATATTTCATTTTCAGAAGAATTCAGACCTCTTCCCATATTTACAGGCTCCTGCCATTTTCCATCTTTCCATTCTACGGAATAAATATCCATGCCTCCAAAACCGCCAGGGCGATTGGAAGCAAAATACATCTTGGAATTATCTGGACTTAAAGCTGGATGACAATTAGAATATTTTTTACTATTGAATGGCATATCCTTTACATTTGTCCATTCACCGTCAACGTATTCTGCCTTGCAAATTTTCAAATCAACTACTCCATCTTCTGCTATTCCATTTTTATTATTTCTAGTAAAGTACATGGTGTGCCCATCGTTGGAAAAAGTGACCATTCCATCATGTAAGGGGCCATTGACTGCTCCTTTTAATGGAACTGGGGCCATAAAAGCTCTTTCTCCACTTGCTCGGGAAAAATATAAATCTGTGAATTTTTTATTACCGGAAGAGCCATTTACCTCTGGATTACCTTCTTCTCTGGCACTGGTAAAGACCAGCCCATTTTGAAAGGGTACCGGGCACATTTCCAAAGCTTCTGTATTCAAACTCTTAAGATTTGTGGCTTTAACTTTCCCAAAATAACTTTGATCTACAAAAGTTCTAGGTGCATTATTTTTTCCAGAGTTTACTGAAGAATCTTGCGCGGGGACTTGAATAAGAATTCCAAAAATAAACATACTGGTGAGGTACATATACTTTTTCATGGGCGATTCATTTTTTAGCTGAATTTATCCTTTTGAACATAGAGGCAGTCGAACCAAATGAAATCATTAATTGATATTTAACTCCTCTCCTTAATTTTACTTCATCACCAAATCAAAAGGCAAAAGTTATTCCATAGCATTATTGTATAATGCGTCACAAATAAAATAATCAAACCACTAAATCAATCAAGGGAATTCACGATTTTATAAAACGATAAACACCAATACTTTATAGATTTTACAAATTCACATGTAATGGGTTTTCAGAGAAAAAAAGGAGATTCTAAGCTTTAATTCCTATTTTGGCAGGAGCGAAAAAACATCTTATAACAGCATCTCCATCAAAAACGAAATCAGATGAAAAAACTAGCACTCCATTGGCAAATCCTTTTAGGGATGGCTGCAGGAATTCTCTTTGGCATAATTGCCATTTCTGCCGGAATGGAACAATTTACCAAAGATTGGATCAAACCCTTTGGAACTATTTTTATCAACCTGCTTAAATTAATCGCGATTCCATTGATTATCGCTTCCCTCATAAAAGGTGTTTCCGATTTGCAAGACATTTCTAAACTGTCACAAATGGGTGGCAGGACCATTGGGATTTATATTATTACAACCATAGTGGCTGTTTCTATTGGCCTGCTGATTGTCAACATCTGGCAACCAGGAAATAGTATTAGCGAAGAAACCAGAACAGAATTGGTAGAAGGATTTTCCGGAAAAGCACAATCCAAAATTGATGATGCTTCCAAACAAAAGGAACAAGGGCCTTTGCAAGCTTTAGTCGATCTGGTTCCCTCCAATATTTTCCAGGCGGTTTCTTCCAACCGAAATATGCTCCAAGTTATTTTCTTCGTGGTCTTCTTTGGAATTGGTCTCATTCTCATTCCTCCGGAAAAAGCCAAACCCGTCAAAGATTTCTTTGACAGTCTGAACGAAGTCATATTAAAACTCATAGACCTGATCATGTTAGCAGCCCCATATGGGGTGTTCGCCTTATTGGCTGCCTTGATTGTAGATGCGCCCAGTTGGGATATTTTTTCTGCCCTCATTCAATATTCTGCTTGTGTAGTACTCGGCCTTGGAATCATGACTTTCATAGTCTACCCATTCCTCGTTCGCACTTATACGGGCAAAGGATATAACTTTTTTTTCAGAGGCATCTCCCCTGCCCAACTCTTGGCATTTTCAACAAGTTCTAGTGCTGCTACTCTTCCGGTTACGATGGAAAGAGTGGAAGAACACCTCGGAGTGGATCGGGAAGTCACCAGTTTTGTTTTACCTATTGGTGCTACTGTAAATATGGATGGAACGAGTCTTTACCAAGCCGTTGCCGCGGTATTCATTGCTCAGGCATTTGGGATAGATTTAAGTTTCTATGATCAATTGACGATTGTATTTACCGCTACCCTCGCCTCTATTGGTTCTGCGGCGGTACCTGGTGCGGGAATGGTTATGCTCGTCATTGTTTTAGGAGCCATTGGTGTCCCGGAATTCGGTTTGGCATTGATATTTGCAGTTGATCGACCATTGGATATGTGTCGGACAGTTGTCAATGTCACAGGTGATGCAACGGTTTCTATGGTTGTAGCAAAAAGTGTTGGTAAATTGGGACCTCCAAATGTTCAGAATTGGGATGATAATTATCCTCACGACAAATAGTAAATTCATCAAAATTATTCGAAAATGAAGTTCAGATTTATACCTTTTGCAGTATTGATATTTGCGACAGGTTTTTACTGCTGTCAAAACGTTGATAATAATTCAAATATATTGCCTGCACCTACCAACGGAACCATCGTGCTCGAAAATGTCGAAGAAGGGGAAAATCAGGGAAAAAGAGAAGCCTGGATAGAATCAATGCACAAAACGGCACCAGGAACAAATTGGCGAAGCATAGAAAATCAAACGGCTTTCGTCAAATACCAGGATCGCCTCCGACAAAGAAAAGAGGCTACCAATAGATCTGGCGATTGTGAATACGAGTACTTTTCAAATAATACGATCAGAGGGCAATGGAGAGAACGAGGCAGTGCCAATCAGGCAGGAAATGTACTGGTAACCGCTATTGAAGGCGCTACAGAGACCATTTTTACTGTTTCTGCTGGAGGGACTTTATGGAAAGGAAATATCATTGATGGCAATTGGGAAGTTATGAATCAAGACTTGAGATTTGGAACTGGGTTTCTAGAAATAATCCCCACTCCTAACGGACGCAGATTAATCGCTATCCTGGGAGGGATTCCGCAATATTCTGATGATGATGGTCTTACCTGGACCGCTGGTGGTGGCATCAATGCAAATGAAAACAATAACACTAAGGATGGAGAGGTAATCCTAGTAAACGGATCACCCGTCATTTATTTGATTTCTAAAGAAAACAATTGGGCAGATTTGAAATTATACGAGTCATCTGACTTGGGGGAAAATTATTCTGTCGTACAAACTTTTGACAATACCTCTAATTGGAATCGGATAGCACTCGACAAAATAAAAGGCAGCGAACAATTGGTTATTTTTCACACTCGAAGTAATCAAACCAGTATTTATCAATTATCCGATGTAGATGCCATTAATCTAAAAAACATCATCTCTTCCTTTAATTTTAGTGGAAGACGTACCAATGTAACAGCTGTTTACACCAATGACAGCAGCAGAATTTATACCTACGACAGCAATCTCCGAGTGCGCGTATCTGATGATTTTGGAACGACTTGGGAAGAAAGAGGTACACTCCCAAATAATCCCTGGAATGTAGGCATGTATGTTTCTCAAAAAAATCCTGACCTCTTATTGTATGGAGAAGTGGAATGCTTTCGAAGTGATGACGGTGGAATGCAATTTAATAAAGTCAACTCTTGGGGAGCGTATTATGGCAACCCTGCTAAAAAGCTCCATGCTGACATCATGTATTTTGATGAAGTATTAGACGTCAATGGTCTTGATATTATCACCATAAGCAATCACGGTGGATTAAGCATCTCTACGGATGGATTGCTGACCACTTCGAATATTGGTTTGTCAAAATTGAATGTAAGTCAATATTACGATGTAGCAACTGATCCTATTGATCACAATACCATTTATGCAGGTACACAGGATCAAGGTTTCCAAAGAGCAACTCCCAATAATGATAATAAGGTACTTGGTTTTGACCAGGTCGTTTCTGGTGACTATGGTCATATTTGTTTTTCAGAAAATGGAAAACGAATGTGGATGGTGTATCCGGGAGGAGCTATTTCCTATTATCCAAATCCCAAAGGAAGTAGTCAGGCAGGCTGGACTTTGGATTCTCAAGATGAAACGGTTTGGATTCCACCTTTGGTAAGCGGACCCTATCCTGAAAAAAATGAAGTGTACTTGGCTGGCGGCAATTCTTTGGGAGGTTTTGGATCCTATATCATCCGACTCACAGCCAGCGAAAGCGGTGGGTCGCATTCGGTATCCTCCGAAGTCATTCCATGGAATTTTTTGGTAGGAGGTAGTGGCACCATTTCCTATATTGCATTTTCCCCGATCAACCCTGATCACTGGTATGTATCTACTACTAATGGCTATTTCTTTTATTCTACAGATGGTGGACAAACTTTTGAACGAAATGATAACTCCCTGGCAGGTCCTCACTATAATTATGGCGCTGCTATCCATCCTTCAGAAGCTGATGAAAATACCGTTTACTTTGGCGGTTCCGGATACAATAACCCTCCTGTATATGTTTCGACAGACAATGGAAAAACCTTTAGTCCAATGAATGAAGGTTTGCCGAGTACTTTGGTTTTTGAGCTAGATGGCAATGAAGATGATTCTCAAATCTATGCCGCTACAGAAGCAGGCCCTTATGTTTACAATCAGGAAGACCAAAGGTGGTATGATCTCTCTACTCCTTGTACACCCAATCAAACTTGGTGGAGTGTCGAATACCTGGAAGAAACAGAAACCGTTCGTTTTGGGACTTTTGGCCGTGGAATTTGGGATTTATCAATTGGTATAAACGTAGATACAAAAAATCCTCAATTGGTTTCAGAGGAATTAAAAATTTACCCCAATCCAAGTATCGGCCCTCTTACCGTCGATCTTCCTGAAAACCTCGGTTCTAATGTGCTAAAGATCACGAGTATCAATGGTCAAACTTTAAAAACTGTGAACATCACACCAGGCAATAACAAGCTTTCTTTGGATTTAAATGATTTTACAGCAGGTATTTATGAGATTAGTATCCTAAATTCTACTCATCACTATACCCAGCGATTGATATTACAATAAAATCTAAATTTTAAAAAAATCTTAAAAAAGCCCGGATGACTTAATGCCATTTGGGCTTTTTTATATAAAAATGGGGATTCCTGGTAAAATTCCCGGTGGCTACAATATTTCTATTAATTTATCGGTTTGAAATTTGCAGTATTATTATATATTTCTTTTTCCTTTAATGTAACTTTACCCTAAATTACAATCTCCAATTCATGAAAACGCTCTTTTCCGCTTTAGTCATAACCTTTTGTCTATTTTCACTTTCTGCTCAAACAGAAGAACTGGAACTCATAGAAATCCCTCTTCGTTCTGGTGGCACCGAGTTATATGCCCAAAATAATGGTTTTGCCCCGTTAACGGTAGAAATGAACCTAAAAACAAAGATCAATGTAAGAGCGGATCAGTCTTTACCCTATAAAGCGGTAGTTCCAACTGGAGGAGAACCGATGAAAGTAATGACTATTTCTCCGATTAATCCAAGAAGAGACAGTCGCTATGAGTACGAATTCACTTATGTAGTTGGCAATACCAATGCAGTACATGATGACAGTCACACTTATTTGCTACCCTTCGAAAACGGAACAAGTACAAGCATTACCCAGGGGTATAATGGCAGTTTTTCCCATCGGGGTTTGTATTGCCTTGATTTTGATTTAGATGTGGGCAGTAAAGTTTATGCAGCACGAGGAGGCACCATTGTTTCTGTAAAAGAACACTCCAATACGGGTTGTAAAAGTGCTCGCTGCAAAGGCTTATCCAATTATATTGTCATTGCTCATGGAGATGGAACGATGGCCAATTACATCCACCTGAAATACAATGGTAGTCTGGTTAAACTAGGTCAGAAAGTAGAGGCAGGACAACATATCGGTTATAGTGGCAATACTGGCTGGTCCAGTGGTCCTCATTTACACTTTGAAGTTTTTATTCCCGGAATGAATCATACGAAAAGTATTCCTACTAAATTTCTTGTTGGAAACGGAGAAGTAAAAGAGCTCCAAGAAAAGCAAAGTTATACTGCCAAACATCCCCGATAAATAAAACAGGATATCTTACGCAGGTGATCGTTTATTTTGCAACTTTCTATTTTTCGGAGCGTAAAAAAACGGTATAACGGCAGCACCGTCAAACCATTAATTATAAAAACTCTCACCAATGGTAGATACTCAATTATTTGGAATTGGATCCAGAGTAAAACATCCTGCTTTCGGAGTTGGAGTCGTTATTCGCTTAAGAGCAGTTGCCTATGAAATTTGCTTTGTGCAATTTGGCATCAAGGAAGTCGGAAAAAACTATGCAAACCTGGAAGTCATCGAATTGATTCCTCCAACCGAATCAGTTAGCTTTTCCGAAGCGGAAAAATCTTTGATCAAAATTTTAAAAGCCTGGTCAGACATCAGTGAGGTAATTCCTTTGGGAGACCGTTGGGAAGGAGGTACTTTGGTGATAAAAAGTGCCGATGATTCTGTAAAAAGCAAAGAAATTCCGATTGATACTTTCTTTCATAAAATTGTAATGGTGAGAGATCGTTTGCGAGTGATGGAACAGAGAATTAATGCAAGTAAAGCACTGTCTGATGAGGACAAAGTCAATCTACAACAATACATTACCCGAATCTATGGCAGCTTGACTACCTTTAATGTGCTGTTTAAAAACAAAGAGGATCATTTTGTTGGTGAAAAATCTAACTAAAGCGAACTAAAAGCCTCTCAAAAGCAGTATTTATCCAAGAATATGATCAGAAGCCCGAAATACTTTTGTAATTCGGGCCTTTTTTCTAAATTGGGGTATAATCCATTAAACCTTGCTTTAATCAATAAATAGCTGACAATCAACAAATCATCATCCAATACCATGAAAAAAATCTTCCCAGCTTTCCTCTGGAGTATCATTCTATTATTCTTTTCCGGCTGCTTCGTCATGGAAAACAAATACGACAGCATTGCTCCAGGCTCCTGGCGTGCCGAATTAGAATTGGTTCCCAGAAAAATAGTCCCTAGAGATAGTGATAAAGACCGCGATGAAGATGTAGTTAGAAATGTGGAAGAAATTTCGGAAGAAGTCCTTCCTTTTGTATTTGAGGTGATCTATAAAAATGAAAAGGAAGTCATTATTGAAATTCTCAATGGAGATGAGCGAATTCGCATGGACGATATTATCATTGGTCGCGACAAGGCTACGGGTAAAGACACTTTATTGATCAACTTTCCGGTGTATGAATCTTATATCCGGGCAGTGTTTGAAGAGGGTGTAATGAATGGAGAATTTGTTGCTACCAGTCGGAAGAATTACAGCATTCCCTTTCGAGCTCGTCAAGGCAAAAATCATCGCTTTACCATGAGTTCGACCAAACCAACGATGAATGTCAGTGGCCGTTGGGAAGCGACTTTTGGTTTAGACTCGGATGATCCTTATCAAGCCATTGGCGAATTTACCCAACAGGGAAATCGGTTACTTGGGACTTTTGTAACGGAAACTGGGGATTACCGTTTTTTAGAAGGTACCGTACAAGGCGACAAATTATACCTTTCCTGTTTCGATGGAGCTCATGCTTTTTTGTTTTCAGGAAAAGTCCTAGAAGACAGTTCTATCATCGGCACCTTTCGATCTGGGAATCATTTTAAAACCACCTGGAAAGCCGTTCGGAATGAACAATTCAAATTGCGCAATCCACTCCATATTACCAAACTTAAAGATGGTTATAATGAATTCGCTTTTGAATTTCCAAATACTCAAGGAAATCTGATTTCTTTGCAGGATGAAGCTTATAATAACAAAGTCAAATTAGTGCAGATCATGGGAACCTGGTGTCCGAATTGCAGAGATGAAACCATTTTTCTCAGAGATTATTTGGCGAAGAATCCGCATCCGGATTTAGCGGTTATTTCACTAGCTTTTGAAAGACATAAGGAAAAGAAAAAAGCTTTTAAAACAATTAATACCTTTAAAAACAAATTTGATATCGATTATGAAATTGTGCTCGCTGGCCCTTCCAATAAAACTGCGGCCTCAGAAGCCTTACCCATGTTGAACGAAATTATTTCTTATCCTACTCTTTTATTCATTGACCGACAAAACAAAGTTAGAAAGATTCATACTGGATTTTCGGGTCCCGCAACTACCGAGTACAAGACTTTTGTAAAAGAGTTTGATCAAATTGTAAATGAATTAATTGCTGAGAATAAAACCATTTCCCAATAAATAACGTCTACTATTTATACGAAAAAGCATTAACACTAATGACCAATCAATTTATACTTGCTTATTTTAAAGCGAACGAAATTACCGCTCACGAAATTGAACGGGAACTAAGGTTGTCTGGATTTAAATTTGAACACTTGGTTTGTACCGCACATCCTTCAGATCAAGAATTCAATCAACGTTTGGCCAAGCAAAGCAAACCAATCATCCTATTGGTAAGCGACAATTACCTTAAGTCCTTAAACGCCATGCACAATATAGTGTCAGGTGTTCAGGATAAAATTCAGTCTGGTCAAATTCAGGTTATTGTTGTAGATGGCTATTATACAAATGGAGTCGAATCTCCTTTTGAAACGGTACCTACTACTTTTGATCGCATTGGTCAGATCATTAAGTACATGAATTTTTGGCAGGAAGAATATTTAAATCAGCGCAATAAAATACGAGAGGCACAGGGAGATGAAAAAGCAAAAATAGAACAAGAACTAAAAATCACTCGCGGCGTATCTACTCAGATTGGAGAGTTCTTACGATTTTTAAGAGAAGCTGATTATTGGGAATATGAATTGCTTCGCAAAGGGCAATACCAAGCCTTTTTTAAAGCTTATGCGGATGAGGCCAGTTACCAATCTTTTTTATCCAAATACGCGGCACAATCAGAGTCGGGACATCCGGCAAGTATCCCCAACTCTGCCAAAGATTTCGAAATCACTCCATCTATTCCGATAATTGAAGAAGTCTCAGAAGAAAATGTAGAAGCATTACCAGAAGATTTTCAGGTAGAAGAAATTCCGGGAATGGACTTATTGGGCTCCTCTGCCCCAACCCCAGGCAATATGCCTTCGTTGGAAAGTTCTTCCGCTAGCATAAAATTAAAACAGGAATCCTCGAATTTACCAATAGAGGATAAAATGGTAATAACGGAAGAACCACCTTTGCCGAATGCCACAATTGTCAACCCTGAAATCGAGGTAGAAGAAATCGAAAAACTGGAACCCGTAAAAATTGACTTTAGTCAGAGTTTGGAGGAAATGGTCGAAGAAGTGGCAGAAGAAGAAAATCAAATTCAAGAGCAAGAATTGGTTCCAGTTAAAAATAAAAAAAGGAGTTTTGATATTTTGCAATCTATTTTTGAAGACGATGATGAGGAAACAGAGGAAGAGGAAATGGACGCTGTAGAAACTGCTGCTGTTGAACTTCAAATAACAGAAGTAGAGATAGAAGAAGACGAAGAGGTTGAAGAGCTTAGCCAGGGCATCCCTGATTTGGTTAAAACAGATTCAACCGCCAATTGGGAGGCCATCGATCAATACAAATTATTGGCTTACGAAGCAGAAAGCAAAAATGATTTATTACTCGCTAAAAGTTATTTTGAAAAAATTAATTCGCTCAATCCAGACCTGGAAGAAGTGAATTTTAAGTTAGGAATGATTAGCGCTACCTGCTTCAACAACCAGAAGAAACAAGCTGCCCGGTATTTGAAAAAGACATTAAAAATAAATCCAAATAACCTCGTTGCCAGATATCATTACGCTGTTTTATTGGCCGAATCTTTAAACAAACCCAAAAAAGCCATCAAACAGTTTATAAAAACACTGGAATTACAACCAGACCACCCTTTTGCCAATTATGATCTCGCATTACTCTTTCACCAAAGAGGTGAACTAGGCGATGCTAAAGACTATTACGAACAAGCCTTTCACATCAACCCTGAATTAAAAACCGAAGAGAATGATTTGGCCTTTAATTATTTGGAACAGGAAGAAACAATCATTCAAAAGGAAAATTTACAAAAAAGTCTTTACCCGGAATCTGGCATAATGAATGATCCGGAAGTAGAAGAATTAGAGGAAATTGTGATCGATGACGAAAACATTCCTTTAAGCACTCCAGAAAACAATTCCACAAAAAGAGACACTCCAAAAACAGTTATGATCACCGGAGCAAGTTCAGGAATTGGCTTGGCTACTGCCCATTTTTTTGCAAGCAATGGCTATCGACTCATCCTCACCGGACGAAGGAAAGAAAGGCTCGATCAAATAAAAGAGCAATTCAAAAACGACTTCAATACCCCTACCCTCACGCTGAATTTTGACATTAGAAACAAATCAGAGATCCCTGCTGCCCTACGGCAACTCCAAGGCGAATGGGGTCAGGTGGATATCCTCATCAATAATGCTGGTCTGGCTAAAGGTTACGCGCCGATCCATGAAGGAAACCTCGAAGATTGGGAAACCATGATCGATACCAATATCAAAGGACTCCTGTACATGACTCGTGCCATTGCCCCTATGATGGTCGATAATAAAATGGGCCACATCATCAATGTCGCCTCCACTGCTGGAAAAGAAGTTTATCCCAATGGTAATGTTTATTGCGCTACCAAATTTGCCGTAGATGCCCTCACCCAATCCATGCGACTGGATTTGCACAAGCACAACATCCGAGTCAGTCAGGTAGCTCCGGGTCATGTAGAGGAAACTGAATTTGCACTCACCCGTTTTGATGGTGATGTAGATCGGGCAAAAATCTATGAAGATTTTGTTCCACTCAATGCCAATGATGTAGCGGAAGCCATTTATTTTATTGCCACCCGGCCACCTCATGTCAATGTACAGGATATTTTGATGATGGGTACACAGCAGGCGAGTAATAATTTTATTGATCGATCTGGGCGAGGATGATGGTGTTTTCCTAATATTAGTCAAAAAAAAATATATTATTAGTTAGATTCCATACAAACCCAAATCGCATTGGGCATATCTTTGTATGGAGTGTTAACTAAAAAAGAAAACATGAAAATTAAAAAAGAAAGTATTACCAAAGCATCTTTAAAGCTGTTGGAAAAAATTGGCAAAATCAGTTTGCAAAAAGCGAACGAAGGTAGTTTACTAAAAACCAGGTTAAGTCAATCGGTCTGAAAGTTTTGTTCCAGAAACCATACAATGTCTTGTCAAATATTTGATTCGTTATTTTGATTTACCTGGCTCCAAATCAGCTGAAGCAAAAAACCGACGGAGCAATATTGGGATCAAAAATAAATCGGCCAGCAAAGCCCAAAGCAAGGTGAAACAGATCAAAACGCCATGATAATAAGCTTCTTTGAAATCGGAAAAGAATAAAATAAAATAGCCGGAAGTCAAAATCAAACTCGTGATGATGATTCCTTTTCCTGCTTGGCGCAGTGTTTCTTTAATGGCAATTTCTATGTTTGGATTGGCTTTTAATTGCTTTTGAAATTTGACCAAAAAATGAATCGTATCATCTACGGCGATCACAAAAGCAATAGTAAAAATAATAGCTGTCGAACCATTCAACTCCACTCCCATAAAGCCCATTACTCCTGCGGTGAGGATCAATGGAAAAACATTGGGGATCAGAGAAATCAAAATCATCTTAAATCTTCGAAACAACCAAGCGACAATCAGAGAAACCAAAAAGAAAGCGAGCAAGAGGCTGGTAAACATCTGACTAATCAATTGTTCATTGGTTTTGTCTACTAAAATACTGGATCCAGTGTGCCGAAAACGCAATAAATCAACGGAGATATTTTGAGCAATCCAGGTGTCAATTTTCTGGTTAATTTCATTGACTTTAAGCCGACCCAGATCTTTCATTTTGGCAGTGATCCTTCCCCTTTTTTGATCTTTGCTGGTGTAGGGCAATTGAATCCTTTTGCGCCACTTTTCCAGTTTTTTTATTTTACTTTTTCCATTGGGCAATTGGTAATTTTTCAAACCACCTCTTTCTATCGCATTGGCCGATTTATAAAAAGTCAGTGGCGAAAAAACCGGACCGAGAGCGGGTACGTCATCAAGGTATTTTTCTAATTTATCTAAGGCAACTAAAACTTTATAGTCGCTGATCGTTCTACCTCCTTGTACTTCTATTCCCAGTTCAAAAGTGCGAACTCCTGATAATTCATTTTCAAAAAACAAAAAATCTTGTTTGAGTTTTGCACGATCATCAATGGCACCAAGGACAAAATTATTATTGTCCACTCTTGTCATACCATACAGTGCCAACCCAAGGGAAAGCAAGGCGAGGAAGGTGATCCTTTTAGAAGACTTTCTGCCCGCTTCATAAATCCAATCACAAATAGCAGTCCAGTCAATTTTACTTTTTTCTATTTTAGAAGCAGGCAAATAAGACAACATGACGGGAGTGAGCGTGATGGCAATAACATATGCCATAAAAACGCCTACTGCACCATCAAAACCAAAAGTTTGAATGTGTGGAATCGGAGACATTGCAATCGTCAAAAAACCAATAATGGTGGTTAAGGAAGTTAAAAACAAGGTGGTTCGTAACTCTTTTAAACTAATTAAAATGGCTTGCGATTTAGCGATCCCTTTTGCTAATTCTTGCTGATATTTGGTGTACAAATGAATTAAATCAGACATCCCCACCACCGCCATTATTGTGGGGTACATCAAAGTAGCCAAATTGATACTCCTGCCAATCGCAGCAGCATAGCCATACAAAAAAATCAAACCTATTAAAACGCTGAAGGTCGGCACCAAAATAGAAATAAAAGAACGGTACAAAATCAACAAAACCAAAACTACCATTCCCATAAACATCGGAACCAGTTTAATATTCTCTGACTCCAACATTGAGATATAAGCCGTTTGCGTATACATCCTTCCCGCCAAATGATAATCAGAAAAATTTAGGGTTTTGCTGATGGCATAAATTCGTTGAAGCAAACTATCTTCCTGTGCTTCACTCCTATCGTTTTGCAACTCCATCAACAGAGCCATTGTTTTGCTATCTTCGCTCAACAAAAGGTGCTTGATCCTTGGGTCGTCCAATAGTCTTTTTTTGCTTTTGGAAAAATCGGTAGTTTTTAAATCCAGCAAAGGTCTTTCTATGATACCGAAAGGAGTTTTTCGATATTCAGTTGCATTGGTCAAGCTAAACACTCTTGTAATTCCAGATTCTTGTTGCAACTGTCTGGCGAGGCTATCCATTCGTAGAAGGAAGGAGGAATCAAAAACCGATGGTTCATTTTGAATAGCGAACATCAAGAGGTTTTCATCCGTATCAAAATCCTTTTGGTACTGCTGGAAATAATCAACCGCATCATCTCCTTTGGGAAAGAAGTTTTCAAAATTATAATCGGCCTCTAAATTGGGAATCACATACAAGGAAGCTCCCAGACAAAGCAGGGCAATAATCAATATTGGAATTCGAAATTGGAGAATATTCAAAAGCTGCTATTTCAAACAAAAATAGGTTTAGCTAACGATATATCAAAGGAATCATCGCGCTCTTTAAAGCTCCTTGTAAAGACAAATAATAGAGTCCTTTTCCAGGCAGCAGATTTCCGTCAATGGAGATTGTATTTTCGCCAGCAACTAAATTGATGGCCTTACTTAAAACTTCTTTTCCATCCATTTGAAAGACTTTTAGGAATTGTTGTCCAGACGTGGCAGAAGGACTATTAATACGGATTGAGGTTCGCTCGAAAAAAGGATTTGGAAAAACTTCAATGGTCGAGTTTTGGCTCTCAGAAATGTTTGTAAAATTTGTACTCAAAGCAGGATTCAAGTCAATATCATAAAGCTCTAAATCTCCTCGGTTTTCAAATACCGCTTCTGTCATAAATTCAGAATTGAGATGGAGAACTTCACTCAAAGTTCCTTTGCTTTTGGTTTTAAATTGGAGGGTGAAAAAATCCTGTTTACCAGCTTCTACGATGGCACTTCCGGCAGACCAAATCAGAGCGAATTGATCTTCTTTGTATTGATGATGTACTAAATCTCCTGGGAATGCGGTTTCTAAACTTCCACTTTTAACGCCAGTCAATTCCAAAACATCTGGATCAAATTCAAACCCTAGCTGAACACCAAGCAAAGGTGCTTTTAAATCCATTTTTACAGTTACGTCAAGAGATACCCCTTCCTTAAAAGTTTGATCTTCATAATTCATGGCAAAAGTTCCGTTAAGCGAACGATTCGTTCCTGAAGATTGCAAAGCTGGAGAAGCTGTTCCATCTACATCTCCAACTTTTATCCCTATAAAATCTACTCCAGAGACATTACCCACTGAGGTACTACAATCATAAGATTCCGGAAAAGTTTCCGATAAGGGATCTAGCATATTCGTAAAATTGTATTCGGCATCTACAAATCGCCAAGAAGTATTTCCAGGAAAAATGGTATCTACAAACAGTAATGCCCGCTGAATATAAATCATATCCAATACATTTATATTTTCAGAATGATTAACATCTGCGGCAATGTACTTATAGGGAGAATCAAGGGTATCGACAAACAATAAATGTCTTTGAATCAAAATGATGTCTAATATAGAAAGTCCTTCTTTGATACTGGTATTTTTTTGGGGAATGATTTCGCAATTGACTCCTGTAAAAGTACTGAGGGAATAACTGCCATCCGAGGCGGTAGTCGTTTGCCCTGAAATATCAACTCCATTGATTCCTTCTCCGGTTTCTTTTAAAATGGTGCCCACTAAATTCACCTGGGTCGGCGAACTACTGATTCCAATAGTATCCAGTGGAAAAGAAAACAGAGAACGGGCATGGGTTCCTATATTCAGTTCATTATGAACCTCATTATAAGCGATATCAAAAACAGGAACAAGAGGTATCCCCTGTCCTAAGCGATCCCAGTTATTTCCACCATCTAATGTGGCATACAAGCCCCCATCAGTTCCCGCAAAAATGACCTGATTGTTGTAATTGGGCATGATAAAAAGATCATTAATACCAAGTGGAGGCAAATCGCCGCTAATATCAATCCAATTGTTACCACGATCATCAGAGCGATGCAAATGCGGAATCAATTCTCCATCTTTATAACCAGAATGGGCTACAAAAACAACATCAGCCGCATCAGGAGAAGCGAACACATCTGTCACAAAGCGAACAGGCAAACCTGCACTGATATCGGTAACTGTTCCATCAGGATTTTTTCTTTGTACTTTGGCATCTGAAGTACCGACATAAACCAGTGCACTATCAACCGGCGATTCCGACAAAGTGCTAACCAAATGATACTGAGGTAGCGTAACGCCATCGGGTGCGGCCAATACACCTGTTATAGGAATCCAGGGAGCATTACCTTGTCCTGTTCTGACATAAAGCCGATCTGTTCCCGTATAAAGAATATTCGGATCATTAGGACTGATAATGTATTGCATATCCCAAGCTCTGGGTTCTCCTGGTCCAAGGTTATCTGAAATATTGGAGAAACTAATTCCACCATTGGTGGTCTCCCAAATAAAACCGTTTTGTGTTTCCGTATAAAAAATGTCTGGATCAGCAGGGTTAAAAGCAATTTGAAATCCATCTCCCCCAAAAATCCGATCCCAATCGGTTGCATCAGAACGCAAACCCATTTGAGTTCCATTGTCTTGTGTACCTCCATAAAAAGCATCCGGATTATGCGGATTATATGCTATCCGATAAAATTGAGATGTTGGAATATCGTCTATATCTGTCCAGGTACTGGTGAGCGAAGAATGTTTATATAGGCCGCCATCCGTTCCTGCAAGAATATCTCCTGAGCTGGTAAAAGTCAAATCGTGATGATCCAGATGAGGTTTATCGCCTCCATTTGAGAAAACAGACCACCACAAACCACCATTAGTGGTCGCCCATAGTTCCACTCCTAAAAGATACAAACGATTGTCATTATTAGGATCAACCCGCAATTGTCCAAAATACCATCCAAATCCTCCTTGTGGGTCTGTAAAAAAACCAGTATTAGAATCCAATGCAAAACTCTGCCAGGTAGTTCCCGCATCAGTCGTTTTGTAGAGTCCGTAGGCTCTAAGGTTTGCTCCGGTATATAGCGCAAAAACAACATCAGGGTTGGTACCTGACATCGCTAATCCAATTCGACTAAGCGGCTGTATGGGCAAGCCACCCTGAAGCATGGTCCAGTTTTGTCCGCCATCAATTGATTTATAAATTCTAGCGCCATTGCCATAAATAATCGATTGGCTATTGTTTCTGATTCGATCCCAACCTGCAGCGTAAAGCACTTGTGGATTATTGGGATTGAGTAAAACATCTGCGACTCCTGTAGAATCACTAAGAAATAATACCTGTGACCAATTGGCCCCTCCGTCAGTCGTTTTGTATAAACCTCGTTTGGTACTTTTGGCAAATGGAAGTCCCATGGTACCGGCATAAATAATATCGCTGTCAGTTGGATCAATAACAATTCTCGAAACTATTCCTTCTTCCGTCAAACCAATAGAAGTCCAGGTTTCGCCAAGATCAGTAGAACGATAAATGCCTTCGCCAATAAATGGATTACTAGTGATATTGGGATCGCCTGTTCCTGCATAAACCGTATTTGAGTTGCTTGGATCAAAAATTAAATCTCCAATTGCCAAATAAGGTTGATCGTCAAAGACTGGATACCAATTGGCACCGCCATCAACTGTTTTAAAAATTCCTCCGGCAGAAAATCCGGCTAATATTATATTTTCATTAGTAGGATGAACTGCTATGGCATTCACCCGTCCACCAGCATCTCCGGGACCGCGAAGATCCCAAGGGTAGTCAAAACCTGGTAAAGAAGTCGATTTGGAGAGCATCTCCTGTTTTGCAATCTTCAATGCCTGTGTATAAGCTTTGATATCCGGTTGAAGATCTGGAAAGCTACGCTGAAGGAAAAAATGATCGTTGGGAACACTTTTCGAGACTAATTTATCTTGTTTCTCCTGATTCTCTTCCAAGGGAGGCAAAGGCCAAAACATAAAAATAGCAATCAAAAAAACCAGAAAATAATCTAGCAAATTTCGGTTAATAATGTTCATTGGAATGTTTCGTTTTTCTATTTCCTTACGAAAATACCAAATTACCGGGGGAGTAACTCAACAAAAATACGCGTTTTTGAGAGAAGTTGCTGGAAAAGTTTAATTTCAAGCTCCATTTAAGAACAAATTCATTCGCAAAAAACGAGCATATTGACGCTGGATCAAGATTTACAGGTTAAAAAAGAGGATTTACAAGCATTTGGGGCATTGTGTATACGCATTCTCCAATACCTACCTAATGTGCTTCAGGATTTTGAAGAAAAACACAATTATCGCATTTACAGACAGCAAATCGCGGGAGTAACAAAATACATTCGGCCCATCAACACCAAATTATTCCTGGCTCAGGCAGATATTTTTCAGCAGCGATTTGAAGAAATGATGGCCGTCCTGACACTTATCAAATCAGGTGGTAGTCCTGATCTTTTTGGACAACATACTGCCGACCAGGTGCTATATACCATTCAACAATCGGTTGGAGCCGGTTTGGATTTATTGGTCAAACCTAACAGTGCCCGAAAACATGCTGGCAATCGATTTGAAGAGTTGATCCAATCGGTTTTTACGGAAATGGGAATCGCCAATAAAAAAATGGTCTTACAGATTCCATATGAAACCGAAGAAGGTAAGAAGATTTATAAGTGTGAAAACGATTTGATTCTTAGTCCCTATTCTGAGGTTCGTTCCACCAAAACTTTTTTAGACCCTGCGGAGATAGTAGTTTCTATAAAAACCACTTCGAAGGATCGCATGGGTAAAATTTTCATTGATAAAATGTTGCTGGAACGTTTCGTTGGACATCCGCAAAAGGTAATTGGCATTTTCCTCAATGATGTTCAACGCAAGGAAAGTGATAATGTGAGTTTCACTTTGGTCTCTGGTTTGTTTATGGTCTACACTCAATTTTTGGTAGAATTGGAAGGTATTTATTATCTTGATCCACCACCTAATGCTTTGAAGGATCCTTTTAGAAAACACATGAAGAGCTTTTCGCAGTTTTTGTTGCGGGATTTTCGGGAGATGTTGGTGGAGAAATAGTTTCGCAGAGGGAGTGCTTAGTCATTGCTGGATATCTCCTTCATAAACAAGTATTTGAATGGAATCAATTTCTGGTTTTTTAGCTGGCTTCCATTTTCTTAGCAATTCCTGAATTTGTGTTTTCTCGTAACTTGGGTCTTTTGCTTTTTCAAAAGAGAGCTGGAGTATTTCTCTCAATTTTTCTTCCTCGGTATCCATGCAATTTTTATAGAGATATTGAATGGCATATAAATTCATTTCTTCGTAAGAGAGGTATTTGATTTGGTCTAAATAGGATCCTTGATAAATTCTATTATCCAATGCTGCAAAAAGCAAATAATCCCAATCTGTTTCGCCAAATAATATAAGACTATCTATGGCCAAGAGCATATCATTATTCTCAACAAAAATCTTAGGCCTTTCCCCCGTATCTAAATTTTCATACGTGCTTATCGTTCCCAAATAGTGGTAATAAATTATAGTGTATAGAGTACTTGAAGAAACAAAACATCCACCAGATTCTAAAACTAGCCTTTCATCATCTAGAAATTTTTCAAAAAGCCATTTTGGATCCACTTCTTCTCTATCTATCAATGCCATAGCGGAATAGGCCGTTACCACTTCACTAGGATGTTCCAGAAGTTCAAGCAATTTCTCTCTAGAAGCTCTCTTTTTAAGTACTTCAAACTTTCTTAAATTATTATCATCCCAAATTCCTGCTCCAAAATAACTCGTCTCAAAAACATTTCTCTTTTCTATTTTTGATACCAAAACATCAATATCCAGATAATAGGTATGAATTAAAAGCATCGCCGCAAACAATAATAAAAGATTCTTCATGAAGTCTAAGCTCTCAAAAAAAGATTTGCCCAAGGTATTGTTTCGACAGAATGAAGGATTTCTAAGATAAAAAATGGAGGTTTGGATGACTGGTAAAATGGGAATTGAATCTACTCCCCCAATTTCCCTGCAATAAAAGCAGTCGTCCAAGCAGATTGGAAATTATAGCCACCAGTGATGCCATCGATGTCCATCACTTCGCCAGCGAAATAGAGGTTTTTGCAGACTTTACTTTGCATGGTTTTGAAATCAATGCTGTCCAGGCTGACGCCGCCGCAGGTAACAAATTCTTCTTTGAAAGTGGTTTTTCCTTTTACGGCATATACATCGTTGGTCAGGATGTTTACTAATTTATTCAAACCCTTTTTACCCAGTTCGCTCCATTTTTTCTTTTCTGGTAAATCAACTTTAGCCAAGAGGTAGAGCCACAATCTTTCCCGGAGGAAATAAGGTCTAACATTCGACAAGATTTTATTGGGATGTTCTTCGACGATTTTTTTTAGTGCTTCCAAAACGGTTTCATGTTTGGGTTCATTGACCCAGTTGACTTGTGCTTTGAATTCATAATGGAGATCACTTAATATTCTTGCACCAAAAGCAGACAACTTCAAGATGGCCGGGCCGCTCATTCCCCAATGGGTGATCAGCAAGGGACCATCGCCTTTGAGTTTGGTTCCTTGAATACGGACTTGTGTTTTTTCGATTACAATACCCATCAATTCCCGGATAGATTCATTGGGCATATTAAAGGTAAAAAGGGAGGGAACCGGGTCTTCGATTTTATGTCCTAGTGTTTCGAGCCATTCCAGTCCGCTGCGTTTTGGGGAACCTCCGGTGGCAACAATTACTTTGTCAAAAAGAATAGGTGGATTTTCTTCCTTGATAAATCTCAACAGTAATTTTCCTCCTTGTGCTTGAATGGATTTGATGCCTCTGCTGATAGCAATTTCAATCCCTGTTTTTTTGGCATTCTCTAAAAAGCAATCAATAATACTTTGAGAGTCTTGCGAAACGGGAAAAACGCATTGGTCTTCCTGAACCATCAAAGGGACTCCCCTACTTTCAAACCACTCCCGAGTATCTTGAGTACTAAAAACACGAAATGCTTTTTTGAGTTTTTTTCCTCCTCTGGGGTATGCTTCAGAAAGTTGAGCAATGGAGGTACAGGCATTGGTAACGTTACATCTCCCACCGCCGGATACTTTCACCTTGGCCAGTATTTTTTTAGATTTCTCAAAAATCGTCACTGCTGCTTTCGAATGATTTTCTTTTACCGCAATGGCTGAAAAAAAACCGGCAGCTCCGCCTCCTATAATTGCAACTTTCATATTTATCAATTTTCAAAAATGAAGGTACAGCATTACTTAATATATTTCAGGATTCCGAAAAAAAATTTAGGGATTGAGTAAAATTCACTCAACCCCTAATCCAATCATTGAAAATCTATTGGTTTATCAACCTTCTGGACACGAATCTGGCTCTGGCTCATGTGGATCATCAACCAGAATAGGGCCATCACTGAGGGCTATCCGGGTTGGTGATTGCTTCCCATGCTTTATACATAAACCTACCATTCGATAGCTAGTATCAAATCAAAATAAAATGAAGGTTTTAATAATTTTTTTTGAAGGATTTTGTAGATCGTTACATACGGGATGAGCGTTTAAATTTGCTATATATATAAAACTTAATACTGATATATCATTTAATACTTAATTCTACAAACAATTTAACTACTTTCTCATTCGAAGCTTTTGAAGTTGTTTAATCTAACATCTTCCACATCAACTCTTTCATCAATTTATAAGCGACCATGGCAGTACTATTCTGAACATCTCTTACCGGGTTGTATTCTACTAGGTCAGCTCCAACAATTGGAAAAGGAATGCTTTGAATAATTTGAATTAATCTTCTGGTGGACAAACCGCCGGGTTCATGATGGGAAACGCCGGGAGCAAAAGCGGGGTCTAAAACATCCAGATCAAGGGAAACATAAAGCGGTGGTTTTAAGTCTTTGATAAAATCTAAACTAAAATCTTTCATTTGCACTATTTGGACTCCAAACAAATCCGCTTGTTCTTTTTGATGTGTATTTAAAGTTCGGATTCCAACCTGTGTTAAAGAATGGAGTAGCTTTTTTTCCATTAAGCGAGCAAAAGGAGAGGCATGTGAAAAAGGGTTGTTTTCAAAATCAGCGTAGAGATCAGCATGGGCATCGAGATGCAAGACATTCAGGCCAGGATGCTTTTCAGCAAAGGCTTCGATGATGGGAAAGGAGATGGAATGGTCTCCACCGAGAGACAATATTTTATCGCCTTTTTTTAGTTCTTTTTGAAGCTTGCTTTTAATAGTTTCATAAACATCCGAGGCTTTTGAATTGGCAAAAGCAACATCCCCTAAATCCGAATAATTTCCGCCATTGCGGAAAGCAACTCCGTGTTCACAAAAAGCATTGGCAGAGCCTTCTATATCCATTAAGCGAATCCTTGCCGGGGCAAAAGCAGGGCCTTTTAAAAAAGAAGAATTTCCATCGAAGGGTATGCCGATTAGTTTTATCATAATTATACAAATTCTGCACTGCTTTTTCCATTGATCAGTCGTTCACAGGCTCGTTCAAAATGTTCGTAATTGATATTGATTTCACCAGAGTGAATGGTTTTGCCATATTGATAAGCAATTAAGAAATGGCCCAAACCTTCGTAATTCCATCCCGCCTCATCTCCTACGCAATCAAGAAAATCTTCGTTGATGTCAAATTTCAGTTCGCTTTGATCAGTAGTAATTATTTCATAGCGTTCTCTAAATTCAGGAGTAGTGGCAAATGGAGTGTCTGAGGCGATAAAAAAATCTTTTACCAAGCCAAGTGTGCCTTTAGGCCGAATGCTAAAATTGATCAAATCTAATTTTGGATGCACAAACTCAAAAACGGTGGTTTGCTTTTTTCCCAGGTCGCCAAAATAAACATAATCGTATATTCTAAATTTCCCCAATACTTTGCGAGAAGCCATTCCCATAATCGCAACCATCCGTTTATTCCTTCGGCCTTTGAGCAATTCAAACTTTTCCAGTTCCGGTGCCTCTTCTTCCAATTGGCGTCTGTGTTTGAATGACCAATTTTTATTTCGTGCCAATCGCCGCTGCGCCTTGACTCGCGGATCAGGAAAAATTTGATTGATGATGTCGTCAAAAAAGGCTTTCATTTATTATTTTTTAATACCATCCTTAATAAACCTCTGCTGAAAAATCCTTGGTTTCTCCAAAGTATAAAAAAGTGCCGGTCATTTTATTTTCTGAAAGGAGGCCTGTAAAATCCAGATTGGCACCAGGAGAAGTTGCATCAAATTTATAGCTGACCGTATTTTCGTCGATCGACCAAAGGCCTTCTGTACGGAAGGTGCCGGGGTCTGCTGGTACATCATAAACAGTTGTTCCATCTGCATTAAAAGTTACATCTGCATTAGTGGTGGTCCCTACTTGGTAGACAATCGTAAAATCCCAGGTACTTCCTTCCATTGCAGAGGTATTAATCGCTTGTTCTTCGCCATAAGTAGTACCAATGCTATTGGTGGCATAGGTTTTAAAATAATAGGTGGTATTGGCTGTTAAGTCCATAAATGTACTGGTAAAGTTGTCAGAATTTCCTTTAGTTGAAGAGTCATTTTCAAGGATTGGATTTCCAGTAGTATTCCAACACACTCCCCTCGCCAGAATGCTTGTACCACCATCATCCGTTACGTTGCCTGCAATCTCTATGCTTGTGTAAGTAATGACATTCTCTTCGCTTTTATTAGCAATTGTTGGAGCTTTGGTTTGGACTTCCGGGAGTTCATCTTCTCCACAACTAAAAGCGAATAAGAGTCCTCCAATTAGAATAAAAAGTTGAATAGATTTCATGAGATTAAATTTTTATACAAAGAATTATAATTATAAAGTCAAGTTAGGTGCATTTTTTAGAAAATCAAAACACCAAGGGGATCAAAAATTTTGCAAATAAAATAATTAATGCCACAGCGTTTAAATTTAATATCAGCCCAATCTTTACCATTTGGTAAACCTGAATGTGTCCACTGGCAAATACAATGGCATTGGGTGGTGTTGCCATTAGCAACATAAAGGCACAAAAATTGGGATTGGAAAATTGAACAGAATAATAAATGCCAGTAGCCCTAAGAAAAAACCAATTCTCTTGTAAATAGAATATGAGTTCATTCAGCGAATTTAGGAATAAAGGCCGGTATCGCGGAGATTTTTTTTTGAATCTCTTCTTTCTAATATAATTTTGGTATATTAGTTAGGACTATATTCAATAAACACACAAAAATATAGACCAATGAAAAAAACATTAACTAGCCTTACAATCATCTTGTTAATAATCTCACTAAGTTGTTCTAATGATGATGATTTAAATCTCCCCCCACCTCCTCCCGGAAACAGTACCGATTGTCCCAACGTATTAGAAAAACATCTTTTAGAAGATGTAGGAATAATTGATTTTTTAAATAACCTGAAGCCGAATTGGTCTCCTAGTCATGACCTAATCGCAGGAGGAGATGGTGTGGTATGGATGGTTGCTGAAGGCAATTCATTAACAGCAGGTGAAGGTAGAACAAAAATTATTTCAGCTCGTTTTGGAGGCTTTAGAAGAGATTTTTTCAATTTGCCTACTTCACATATCATTTCTGCTGAACCCACAATATCTGATGATGTTCGAATAAGATTAAAAGAGACTTATTCTGGGGTTTATGGTGGGGTTTATTGTTCAATTGGAAATAAAATATATCGATACTCCAATGGCATTGATGATTTCGAAGAAATCATTGAAGTGGACAAACCTATTTGGGATTTTGTAGTTTCGGAAGATGGGATTGCCATAATAGGAGTTTATAATGGACATTTTTTCAGAAAGGTACTAGACGGGGATGTATTAATTTATCCGGCGGCTAATGTTGTTAGAGATTGGGCAGCTCTGACTCCATTAATAACAGATCATTTGTCGTATGATTTTTATCAGAATAATTTATTCTTCCACAATGGTAGAAGTGATGATATTTATAAGTGGTCAATAAACGATGATACGACTTCATTTAATAATCCAATCTTTCTAAAGAAATTCTCATCGCCCTACCCTCCCGGAACTGATTTTGAGGTAAATAGCATGCAAGGGGATCCAAATGACAAAATGTGGTTTGCTTTTTCGTGTGATGTTGATTGTGGTTCGGCTAAAAATGGGGTTTATGTATTAAATGAAATGACAAATGAATTTGAAGCTGTATTGGAATATGATCCTGGAAATGGTTTTTTATCGCAAATTAAAAGCGATAGCAAGGGAAATTTATGGGTATCTGGTGGCGACCATTCGTTAACAGAAATAATTTATGAAACAAAAAACATGGGAACCACTTTTGATTTTGGAGATAAATTTTGTGAAGAGATTCATCCCCAAAATGCATGGATGATTGACTTCTTTCCATTGCCTCAAAAACAGAGATTGTTAATAATGGAAAATGCAAACGAAGAAGGGAATATACTCCAAACAGCGATTACCAAAATAAGTGTAGAGTAAATTTCAATCCATTATTTCATAATCAACATCCAGCTTCCGCAAAGCACGGAAAGCGGAACTTGTAGTTTTGCTGGACACTTCGATATCCACAGCGGTACCATCTAATAATATATCGGTCAATTCTCTGGCTAGTGAATTATCCATGCCTAAGGCTACTTCTTCCAACATTTTGGTAATGGCTCTGCCGTCTGGTCGGGCGGCATCGCAGGAATTCAATTGAATTTTCATGATTGTTAAATTTCCTGCAAGATAGGGAAGTTATTTTTAAAATTGGGTTTATGAATATCGAATATTGATGTGCCAATATTGAATATCGAATAGGATTAAACAATCGTGAGTATCCTAAACTTTAGAGTGCTTGGGCTTTTTTTCTGACCAATGCCAGATCTATATTGTTGAATTCATTTTTTCCGATGATCTTTTCCTTCCAAATGTTCGCCTCTGTTGGGTCAGCATTTTTTTTCAATGCCAAGGCATACCAATATTGATGGTAAGGATCACTTAGATCAGTGGTTTTGAGTAGCATTATGGCATCTGGAAATTTTTCCTTTTTAATTAAAATTTTAGCGGCCAGCATTTTGGAATCTTCTGTAGGTTCTTCGTTTAATTTTTCAAAGGCCAGCAAATGCTTCTCGGCTAAATCCAATTGATTTTTGATATAAGCTTCATAGGCGAGGTAATACCATTTCAGGTTTTCTATTCTTTTTTTGGTGCTTTCTTTTGTTGAATGTTCTTTAATGTAAGCATTCCATTTCTCATATTCTTTTAAGCCTAAATCTGGTTGATCATTTTCAAAATACAATCGCACGATTCTCAAGAAGGAATAATAGACGTGGAAGAAAGGTTCTTTTTTGTTTTTGCCTTTAATACTTTTCTTCTTTTGCTGTTGAAGCGTTTTTATAGCTCCTTTGATATTTCCTTCATCAATAAAAGACACTACACTGGCTCGCCACTTATGTCTATACTGATAATCACTTAAGGTCGAAATATTTAATCGTTTCAAAAACTTTCTGCCCTTTTTGTGTTTGTCCATAAAATTCAGATTGGCAGCAGCTCCAATAATCGCCCAGGGAAATTCAGGATCGATTGCTAAAATTCGATTATAAGCATCCAATGATTTTTGATAAGCTCCCTGTCGCATAAACAAATCGGCATAGGTATCCAATGGAGCAATTTCGTTTGGTAATAAATCGATGTATCGCTTGGTTATTTTTTCTGCATTCTTATAGTCGCCAAAATCCATATAACTATAGGCCAACTGATTGTAAGGTGTAATATAGTCCGGATTAATTTCTATGGCTTTATTCAAATGCAAGATGGCCAGTTCTGGATCATTTACCCCGTGATGAGCATTGATATATCCGAAATAGTAATTGGCTTTTTCATCGTTGGGATACAATTCCTGCAATTTCTTAAAACATCCATATTCTATTTCTCCATTTCCCGTTCCGTAAAAATCGTTTCTCGCCTGAATCCACAACTTTTCGCCTTCCGTTACCTTGTCAATGTATTTCATTGCTGCCTTAAGTTGGATTCTCCTAAAATCGTAGTTGTCTCTCAACATCGCCATCCTCAGGTGTACTAATGCAAAAGTACTATCCAGTTCAAGTGCTTTTTGATAAGCCAATTCTGCTGCATCCGTTTTCAATTGATCTTCCAGCATCCAGCCTTTTTGATACCATTCGATTGCTTTATCTGAAGAAGAGGTAACTGGTATTTTTTGTGCAAAACTCGGACAGGTATTTATCAATAATAGGAAGAGAATCGCATTGAAATTAGAGATCGTCATTTTAAAATCGTTTTGAAAAATTTAATAATAAATCCCTGGCAATCTGAAAAGGTAGTGCGGGGAGCAAAAGATTCTTATTTCTTTGAGCCAAAGCATAAAAAGGAAGTATTAGCAACACCATCAACAGAAGTCTCATGGTATCCTTTGTTTTAAAACAAAACTATAAGATAAAATTAGAGGCTGATTGTTTTTTATCCAAACACTACCGTTTCTAGTGTGTATTGCTTTTTTTATTTTTCGCGTTAAAAAAGGGGCTATTCACATATCAAAATAGAAACTTCACATAAGATTGGGATGGAGAGTTGTCGTGGAATAATATTTGAACTTACTTTGAGTTCGTTTGGGTTTGTGAAAAATCAGTTATTTATGAAGATGAATAGCCTTAAGTTTCATATTGGCTTTTGGGTCATATATATAGGTATTTATACCATTTTGGGTGCCACTTATAAAAATGAATTCGTGGAGGCGCTGGTCAAGGAGCTGTTGAATCTGCCCATGCGGCTCATTGTTGCTTATTTTAACTATTTTATTCTTTTGCCCCGGTTTCTGCTTCGCAATAAAGTAGCTAAATATTTTACTCTTACCATTTCCACAGTAGTTATTGCTGGTTTTTTTCAAAGAATCATCAATTATTATGCATACACTTTACTTTTTCCAGACATGCCTGATTTTGGCTTGTGGTTGCCATATAAATTTTTACAGGCTGCCATCGTATTAGCCTCTCCACTTATTTTTTTAATTGGCATTATTGTGATCTGGAAATTGGCCGAATTACAAAAGAAGACCAAAGATTTAGAGAATGAAAAATTGCAGTCGGAGCTCAAATATTTAAAATCTCAAATCAATCCACATTTCCTGTTCAACACCTTAAACAACATCTACGGATTATCTTTAGAAAATTCTAAAAAGGTACCAGCACTAATTTTAAAATTATCCGACTTTTTGAGTTTTTCTCTGTATGAAAGCAGTCAACAGTTTATAACATTGGAAAAAGAGCTGCAATTGATGAATGATTTTATAGGCTTAGAAAAAAGTCGTTTTGACGATCGGGTAAAAGTAACTATTTCTGTTCCCGAAAAAGTTGAATCTATTTCTATTCCTCCATTGATTCTGGTATCCTTTGTCGAAAATGCTTTTAAACACAGTCTCAAAGATGAAACAGAATTATCAAACATCGACATCCATCTTGAGACCGATTCAAAAACATTACAATTTATGGTCAAAAACTCTAAGCCCAACGGAGTCATCTCTAAAAATCAAAAAAATGGATTGGGTCTATCAAACATCCAAAAAAGACTAGATATTATTTATGGTAAAGATTTTTTCCTCGACATTAAGGACGAAACGCACCTTTATACCGTTTTACTAAAAATCAACTTCAATGAAACAGCATTGCATTATCGTGGATGATGAACAAACGGCAAGAAGCATTTTAAGGAAATACATTCAAGATACCCCAAGCCTTCAATTGGGAGCGGAATTTAAAAATGCCATTGATGCTTTAGAATATCTCCAAAATCAAAAAACGGATCTTATTTTTCTGGATATTGAAATGCCAAAGTTGTCAGGAATAAATTTTGCAAAAATAGTAGAAAATAAAGTTAAGATTATTTTCACTTCTGCGCATCGGGAATTTGCATTAGATGGCTTTGAATTAAATGCGGTAGATTATTTGTTAAAACCTTTTTCTTTTGACCGTTTTTTAAAAGCAATTCGGAAAACGGCTGTTCCATCCGATCTGTCCAAAAAGCGGCATGCTAATACACACACCTTTATCAGAGTCAACAAGCAAATGGTAAAAATCAATTACCACGAGCTTTTATACATAGAAGGACTGAGTAATTATGTAAAGTTTCACACGGCAGGTAAGAATTATACGGCTTATGAAAAGTTGAGCAACCTTTCTCAAAAGTTGCCCACACACATTTTCCGCAGAATCCACAAATCGTATATCGTCAATACCAACAAGATCAGTTTATACACCAAAGAATATGTAGAAATAAATAAAAAACATATTCCAGTCAGTTCAACTTACAGAGCGGATCTGTTGTCCTTTTTAAACCAATAAATTGACGGACTTAAACAAAAAGAAGCATTATCTCGCTGGGATTCTTTAAATTAACCAGATATTGCGAAATCATTAAATCAGCGAAAACTATAATGCAATTTCATACCATAAAAAGCAGACCGACCTTCAAAGGTCAAATCGAAAAAATCACCCTTGATATTTGGCCCGCTCCGCTTTCTGAAGCACTCATTAGCAATTCCTACTGGCAGGCATTGGAAGCCGTTTTTCCTGAAACCCAACTGCTTTTACTTGATGAGGAACAAGAAATCATTGGCATTGCAAATACGATTCCTTTTTACTGGCCCGGTGATTTACAAGACTTACCAGAACAAGGCTGGGATTGGATGATCGAACAGGGAATTAAGGGTAAAGAACAAGGAATCACACCCAATTATCTCGGTGGATTACAGATTGGAATCAGCAAAAACCATCAAGGCAAAGGATATAGTGGCATCATTGTAAATAAAGCCAAAGTGGTTTGTAGAGAACTGGGTTTAAACAATCTGGTGATTCCCGTTCGCCCTTCTTTTAAACCTCAATTTCCAAAAGAGGCCATCGAAAAGTATTTATTGCGAAAAAAAGGAGATTTCCTATTTGATCCCTGGCTCCGAACGCATGAAAAAGCCGGAGCGCACATTGTAAAAATTTGTACCCAATCCATGACGATTCCTAAGAGAATTAAAGATTGGCAAAAACATTTAACAGAACCCATCAAAATTTCTAGTGATTATGTAGTGCCTGGATTGTTGAATCCAGTATATATGGACTTGGAAAAAGAAGAAGGAGTTTATCAAGAACCAAATGTTTGGGTTTATTATGACTAAATTCTTGATAAAACTTCTAAAAAACACCTCTCAAGTATTGTCACAAATCTAGATCTTTTTTCAATCAGCATCAGCTCTTTTATTTATTTTTTAAACAAATCATTTTCTTATACTTTTCAAAACATTTGCAACTAGCCTTTCCCACAGACTATGCGAATTTCTCTTTGGTACAATAATTGAATTTCTATACCTATTCATAGAAGATTCTTGTCACAAAGTCTTTGATTTAATGAAATCGTCAAAATTCTAAGTTTTAAGAAAAAAAAGAAAATTAAACCTACACAGGTTGATTTACTTCATTTTTCGAAAGACAATGCGGATAATTTCTTCCCCCTCCCCTTTTTCGCATAAAAAAAGAGATAGTAGTAATTCTAAAGGTTACAAGAATACTAATTAGTAGATGCACCCCCAAATATTAAAATAATTATTCCTTGAAATTTTACCCGGATGATTTATGTCTTCCAAAAAAAATAACAAAATAGCTATTGCATTGCTTTTATTAAGTTTGTTCTATTCCTCGAAAATAGTGTCACAAACTTTACAAGATGGGTGCAAAGTTGCTAATTTCGGAGTAGATGCGGATCTCCATGCGAATAGCTCAGATTTTGGTAATGCACAAGCCAATTCTAATGCATCTGATGATTGGTTTAAAGAGGATTTAATCAGCCCTGGACCAGGAATTGGAATAATAGATACTACAGGTGGTAGTGCTTTACGCGACCAACTCCAAAGTGGTCAAAATGTAGCTTTTCTTTCTAAAATGGCGGTTCCCAATAATTCTATTATTACAGGCAAAAGAATGCAGGATGCTACTTATGCCCGCGATTATTATGGTGGTACTGGAACCATAGACATTACCAGCTTTAATACTGCCAGTAAAAATGGAGAAGATCCTGCTGATTGGGATACCGGTGATCACAATGTTTTACCTAAAAATGATTTAATTGATTGTTATGCACACCTCAGACGAGACGGAATAACTGCAGATGATGACCTTTGGTTGTTTCTAGGATTTTCAAGAGTAGCCAATACGGGATCAAGTTATTTCGATGCAGAAATATTTGCAGGCAATATCGAATACAATTCTACAACAGAACAATTTACTTCACCTGGCCTGGAAGAAGGCCATAATGCTTGGGAATTTGACAATAGCGGTAATATTACAAAAATTGGAGATCTAATTGTTTCTGTGGTATTAAATACCTCCGCTACACCAGAATATGAAATTAGAATTTGGGTCAAAAAATCAGATTATGTAAGTAAGACTCCGGCAACATTTAAATTCGGTCCCGAGTTAGACGGAGCCAGTAATGGTTCAAAATATGGTTACGCCTCTGTTTTACCCAAAATATCTCCTGTTATTGGAGCCATTACCAACTTTGGATGTGCTTTAGTTAATTCCGGTCCAATTCCCGCCCCACCGTGGGGTTCAACGGATTCCAACGGGGATTTTACAGACATCATTGAGGAGAATCAATTTTCTGAATTTGGTTTAAATCTTTCAAAATTTGGTATTGACCCTTCTTTAATCGAAGGAATTGATGCTTGTATTTCTCCTTTTAATAATGTTTTATTTAAAGCCAGGGCATCCGCTTCTTTTAATGCACAGCTAAAAGATTTTAACGGTCCTTATGAATTCGGAGATATTAATTATATTCCTTCTTATATAGTTGGAGAACCACTGAACTGTTTAAGCAATCAAGCTACTCTCCATGCCGATTCCTTGCAAGAGGGTGCATTTTATTCCTGGGAAACACCAGATGGCAATATTCTCACTGATCCTGATCAATTTGAAATCATTGTAGATCAACCTGGAACTTATATCCTGTTTGCCGCTGCAATAGATGGATGTAATGGAATCCGGGATACCTTCCTTGTAGAAATGGATACCATCCCTCCTCTTGCTTATATTGATCACAATCCTATTTACGGTTGTAATTTTGTAACGGTTGACTTATCTGCTGGTGAACCCGGAATGCAATATTCCTGGACTGGTCCAAATGGTTTTTCTTCCAACTTACAAGACATAACGGTATCAGAACCTGGCATGTATTATCTTGCAGTAACTCGACCTTCCAACGGATGTATCGCTTATGATTCCATCAATGTAATTCAATATCCTTGTCAAGGAGACCTAACGTCAAATGTCCCTACTACCACCATCATAGATACCATACCACCAAGTTTTAATTTACCACCTGATATTACGCTTGAATGTACTGAAATTGCCAATGTAAGTCTCACAGGAGAAGCAACTAATGAAGATGATAATTGCGATCCTGATATCGGAGAAGCGGAATATACGGACGTCATTATTCCAGCGCATGGTTGTGAAGGAGCTACTTTGATTTTACGAACCTGGAGTCTGACTGATGATTGTGGAAATACCACTTCTCTAGTTCAGGAAATATTGCTTGAAGATATCAGACCTCCTGCTTTTACTGTTCCTCCAGCCATTACAATAAGTTGCGACCAAATACCTGATCCAGGAACCACAGGAAACATTTCTAATGCAATAGATAATTGTGATACCAACCTCGAAGCTCCTGTTTATCAAGACGTTGTACAAAATAATGAGCCCTGTATAGGCGCTTCTATTATTACAAGAACCTGGACTTTAACGGATGATTGTGGCAATGACAGCATTCAGATCCAAATCATTAATTTGGAAGATAAAACTCCTCCTGTTTTTACTGTACCTGAAAATATCACCCTTGAATGCGATACAGACATTAACGACCTCACTATTACTGGAAATGTTATCGATGAATCAGATATTTGTGATTCTAGCATTGGAGAGGCTACTTACTCTGATGTAGTTTCGCCGCTTTCTTTTTGTCTGGGAGCAAGAAATATTCGCAGAACCTGGACCCTCACTGATGCCTGTGGAAATACCAATACTCAAATCCAAAACATTAATCTATTGGATAGGACGCCTCCGGTCTTTACTACTCCTGAAAACATTACCCTTTCCTGTGACGATGATCCCAATGACCTTGTCCTCACCGGCAATGCAATTAATGTTTCTGATAACTGCGATTCCAATATCGGAACACCAAGCCATTCTGATACCTATGTTTATGATACCCCTTGTGATGGTTCTATCCAGATCACCAGATCCTGGTTTTTAGAAGATGATTGTGGCAATAGTACATCTGGTGTACAAATCCTGACTCTAAGGGATACGACTCCCCCACTATTTATTGTACCTACCGACCTTACCCTTCAATGTGATTCAGACATCTCCGATACCACATTGACTGGTAGTCCTACAGGTATTTCAGATAATTGCGATTCTAATATCGGTATCCCAACTTATTCCGATTTCATTTTACCTAATCCAAATTGCAATGGAGAATCAGCAATTGAAAGAACCTGGTCGCTTACTGATGATTGTGGTAATGAAAGCAGATTTGTGCAATCAATAACGCTTATTGATACCATTGCTCCAACTTTTACATTACCAGAGGATCTTACTTTAGAATGTGATCAAGATCCAACCGACCCTAATCTTACAGGAGTGGTTTGGAATGAATCTGATAATTGTGACAACTCTATTGGGCAAGCCACTTATACAGATATTCGCACCGATGATCCTGATTGTTTTGGGGCCGCCATAATAGAAAGAATATGGTCGCTTACAGATGATTGTGGAAATATTGCTGTTGATACTCAACTTATCACCATAGAAGATTCTACACCTCCCCAAATTCAGGGGATTCCTAATGAGATTAATTTTTCATGTGATAGTGTGGTTAATCCACCAGTCTTAGGAATAGAAATTACGGCTACAGATAATTGCAGTACTCCATCAATTATTTCCCTCACTTTTAATCAGGATACTTTATTTGGAGATTGCACCAATGAATATACGCTGATCAGAACATGGACTGCAACGGATGATTGTGGAAATTCATTAGAAATTTCCAGAGCTATAGCTATTGAAGATAATGGTATTCCTGTTATTTTTTCTTTACCACCAGATATAAGTGCTAATTGCGATGCCGTTCCCGATACCGCTAGTATCATTGTGACTGACAATTGTGATAATCAACCTGAAGTTGTTTTTTCAGAACAGATTATTCCTGGAAATTGTCCAAACAATTACTCAATTCTCCGTACCTGGACATGGTCAGATGATTGTGGAAATAATAATAGTCATACTCAGGAAATAATAATCGTTGATGACCAGGCACCAATATTTACGATTCCAGATAATATCACCATTGAATGTGATCAAGATCCGAATGACCTCAACCTTACTGGTATTGCATTTGGCGAGTCCGATAATTGCGATAATAATCTTGGGCCAATAAATTATACGGATAGTATTTCACTATCTGGTACTTGCTCACAAGCTTACCACATTTTACGAACCTGGATCTTAGTGGATAATTGTGGAAATACCACTTCCAACGTTCAAGAAATCACAGTTGAAGACCCTACTCCTCCTTCTTTCACGACACCTGATGATCTTACTGTCTTTCTCGATCTTGATTGCAATTTGCAAATAGACACGACATTTACCGGAAGTGTTTCAAATGAATCAGATAATTGTTCTATCAACATCAATGCTGTTTATTCCGATCAACTCAATAGCCTTAACGGTTGCAATGGAACTGGTACTTTCTTACGAATTTGGAGTCTGACGGATGATTGTGGAAATGTAGCTATTGATACTCAATTTATTGCTGTAGAAGATACGCTGGCTCCTATTTTCAATACACCTCTTGACATTACTTTGTTTCTAGATGGTAATTGTTGGGTGGATACTACAACCAGTACTACCGGAACTCTAAGCAATGTTCAGGAAAATTGTTCTAATGCCACCGTAGTCTACAACGATGATTTGACTTTCCTAAATGATTGTAATGGAACGGGATATATTATCCGCCATTGGATGGTCAGTGATGATTGTGGAAATATGTCTTTGGATTCTCAAAGAATTAGCATCCTGGACACTCTCTCTCCCACCTTTATTTCACCACAAGATTTAACCCTATACCTCGATTCAAACTGTTGGGTAGATACCACATTAAGTCAAACTGGAAATCCAAGTACCCTGCAAGATAACTGCTCTACCAATCTTAGTGCGGTTTATACAGATGATTTGACCTTGCTTTCTGAATGTAACGGCACTGGTGTTTTTAGACGTATATGGTCACTTAGCGATGATTGCGGGAATACTTCAGTTGATACCCAAATCATTGCTATTCTAGATACCATTTCTCCGACTTTTATTACTCCAGCAAACATGACTCTTTTCTTGGGACTAAATTGTGAATTGGATTCCAGTACGATTGTTACCGGACAAATTAGCAATGTAAATGATAATTGTAACTCTAATTTAGTAGCCCTCTATAATGATGACTTAAGTGGGCTAAATGAATGTAGTGGAACGGGTACCTTCTCAAGAACATGGACCGTCAGTGATTCTTGTGGAAACACCACCACTGGCATCCAAATCATCACGGTTAGAGATACTATAAATCCTATTTTTACTATTCCTTCCGACACAACTCTTTATCTCGATTTCAATTGCCAAATAGATACTTCCACCTCTTCCATTGGGAGTCCTCAAGGAATTGATGACAATTGTTCCTCAATACTCCAGTCTGTTTATAATGACCAGATCAGTGGCTTGAACGGTTGCAATGGAACTGGTACTTTTCTTCGAATTTGGAGTCTGACTGATGATTGTGGAAATGTAGCTATTGATACTCAATTTATTGCTGTAGAAGATACGCTAGCTCCTATTTTCAATACGCCTGTTGACATTACTTTGTTTTTAAATCAGAATTGTACGATTGATACTTCGATCAATAATACGGGAAGCATCTCTCCTATCGACAATTGTTCAGGATCAGTCCTCACTTCTCATATAGATGACATTAGTGAACTTAATTCTTGTAGCGGCACAGGTACTTTAAAGAGAATATGGACAGCGATTGACAATTGCGGCAATGCGGCAATTGACACACAATGGATCAACATTGCTGATACGCTGGCTCCTACTTTTGTAACTCCTGCTGATCTTACTATTTTTTCAGACCTTAATTGCTTCGCAGATACTACTGCCAATTTCACTGGAACTATTTCCAACATCAATGGCATTTGTGCTAATTCAGAACCTCAATATTGGGATGACTTTAGTCTTTTTTCTGGATGCAATAGCACTGGCACTTTTAAAAGAATTTGGACGCTTTCTGATGAATGTGGAAACACCACTATTGATTCTCAATTCATCACTATCATGGATACTTTGGCGCCAACTTTTATTCCTCCAGCAGACCTTACTTTATTTCTGGACAGTCTCTGTAGTATAGACACCACAAGTGCGAACACAGGAATAATCAGCACCATTGGTGATAATTGTACGGGCATTTTAGACACACTTTATATCGATGATCTAAGTGGCCTTACAGGTTGTAATGGCACAGGAACCTTTAGTCGAATCTGGACGCTCTCTGATGAATGTGGAAACAGTACTATTGATACTCAATGGATAAGTATTAGAGATACCCTTTCCCCATTTTTCATTATTCCTCCAGACACCACTCTTTACCTTGATCTCAATTGTTTTGTAGATACCACAAGCCAATCAACTGGAATTACTAGTACCAATAGTAATCCCTGTAACGATAATTTACAAATCACTTATACAGATGATTTAAGTGGATTAAATGATTGCAGCGGCACAGGTACCATTTTGAGAAACTGGAGCATTATTAATCCTTGCGGAAATACAGGTACTGGTCAACAGGAAATCATAATCATTGATACACTGGCACCAACCTTTTCCGCTCCTGCGGATATTACGGTTTATCTCGAAACAGATTGTACAATAGACACTACCACAAACAACACTGGTATGGTAATCGGTGCAATTGACAATTGTAATAATCTGGCAGATATTGTTTATCAGGATCATTTTGATGAAACGATAAGTGCTTGTGCTCGTACCGGAACTTTTAATCGAATTTGGACGCTCAGTGACCATTGCGGAAATATAAATATCGACACCCAAAGCATTACGATTCAAGACACACTCTCACCTACTTTTGTTTTACCTCCAGATGTAAGCTTGACTTGTGGCGACGATAAAGATGATCTCAATTTAACGGGAATTGTCTCTGCCGAACAAGACTATTGCCATGACCTAAGTGGGCAAGCCATTTATAGAGACACAACTCACTCTCTATCTTCCGATTGTGCCGCCACTTTTATTATCAATAGAATTTGGTCATTGACAGATAGTTGTGGAAATACAATGGAAGCCACTCAACGAATATTTTTTATGGACACCATTGCACCGATTATTTCAGGTGTTCCTCAAGACACGGTTATCAATTGTGGTGTTATACCTCCTGTCGCTACTCCAACGGCAAGTGATTTATGTGATACGACGGTACAGATAAGCTTCAATGAAGATTTTATCCCTGGTCCATGTAATGGCACTTTTACTATTGTTAGAGAATGGACAGCTATTGATTTTTGCAATAACGAATCCATTAGTCGGCAGCTGATTGAAATGGTAGATACTATTGCACCTGTACTCCTCACTTTACCTTCAGACATTACAGTTGATTGTGATTCAATACCTTCTCCTCCCCTTTTAGATATTGCCGATGACTGCGATCCGGATTTTAATGTTTTAGTAAATGATAATAGCCTTCCTGGTGCTTGTATCAATAGTTACACAATAGATCGAACCTGGACAATGACAGATCATTGTGGCAACAGTTCTACTTATACCCAAAAAATTACAGTACTCAATTGCGATCCAAATACTGGACTTGGACTTGGGCCAGACACGACAATTTGTGCAGGAGAAAACGTAAGTTTTCAAGTGACTTTGATTCAGGGATATATTAACCCTGTTTTTCAATGGCAGTTTAGTTCTGATGGACAAACCTGGGGGGATATTTCGGATGCAACAGAAACAGAATATTTCATTACAAATGCATTGACAAATCAATCAGGTTGGTACCGAGCTATAGTTGCCAATGACTCCATTCAACAATCGGATACTATTTGTAACATTAAAACAGACCAAGTATTCCTGCAAGTAAATCCCGTGCCACCACCAACGAATCTATCTTATACTATTTGTGAAGGAGACTCCATTCTATGGAATAATTCCGTTTATTATTTAGCAGGAATTTATTCTGACACCTTCCCTTCTATCTTTCTTTGTGATAGTATTGTCAATGTCGAATTAATCGTATTGCCGACCGCAAGAGAAGATCAAATTATTCCGTTATGCACTGGTGAATTGTATAATGGACTTAGTATTACAAATGATACGACCATAATTGATTCACTTATTGGAAGTAATGGCTGCGACAGTTTAATCAGTACCCATTTAAATATACTTCCCAATCAACTAACGCACGATACAATCAGTATTTGTAGAGGACAAACTTATAACGGAATTATCTATCAAAATGACACTACATTTGTAAATTTATTTAATACTACACAAGGTTGCGATAGTACTGTCTTTACTTTTTTAAATATTTTGGATAGATTCCTTGACAGCCTTGAGGTAAACATTTGTTTAGGAGAATCATTCCGTGGAGAATTCTATATCACCGATACTATTATTACAGATTCTCTGCAAAGTACTTTTGGTTGTGATAGTATTATCCAAACTTATCTTTACATAAACCTTCCCCAACGAGACACCCAGAATGTTCAATTGTGTTTGAATGAATTATTCAACAATGTTTCTTATTCTACAGACACCATACTTAGAGATACCTTTCAAACAAGTGCAGGTTGCGACAGCATTCATCAAATTAACATCAACATCTTCCCGCTATACCTCGACACTACTTCCATTGATATCTGTGCAGGAGGAACTTTTCAGGGCATTACTTTTCAAATGGATTCCACCTGGACTATTCTCTATACTTCTGTAAATGGATGTGATAGTACTCAGGCTTACGAGGTCAATGTCTTGCCTTTATTGGAAACAAATGTTGCCTTAGAAATTTGCTTGGGCGATTCCATTTTTGCTGCCGGTGCTTTCCAAACTACTAGTGGGACTTATGTTGATCAATATCTAACTTCCAATGGATGTGACAGTATCGTCAATACTATTTTAACCGTCAACCCTGAAATAATCAACCAGTTAGACTTTAATATTTGTTCGGGAGACAGTGTTTTGGTCAATGGCATTTTCTACTACTCTACTATTTCTTTTACCGATTCACTTAGTACTCAATTGGGTTGTGATAGTTTGGTGCACGTTGACATTATCGTTACAGATCAAATTAATACTCAAGAAACAATTGATCTTTGCTTTGGAGAATCCTTTGACAGCATTCAATATACCAACAACACCATTCTTTTGGATACCACGATCAGCAGCGCTGGTTGTGATAGCATTCATCAAATTAACATCAACATCTTCCCACTTTACTTCGATACTACTTCCATTGATATATGTGCAGGAGGAACTTTCCAGGGCATTACTTTTCAAATGGATTCTACCTGGAACATTCTCTATACTTCTGTAAATGGATGTGATAGCACTCAGGTTTTTGAAGTTAATGTCTTGCCTTTATTGGAAACAAATGTTGCCTTAGAAATTTGCTTGGGCGATTCCATCTTTGCTGCTGGGGCTTTCCAAACTACTAGCGGAACTTATGTCGATCAATATCTAACTTCCAATGGTTGCGATAGTATCGTCAATACTATTTTAACCGTCAACCCAGAAATAATCAACCAGTTAGACTTTAATATTTGTTCGGGAGACAGTGTTTTGGTCAATGGCATTTATTACTATTCTACTATTTCTTTTACCGATTCACTTAGCACTCAATTGGGTTGCGATAGTTTGGTGCAGGTTGATATTGTCGTTACGGATCAAATTAACACCCAAGAATCAGTTGACCTTTGCTTTGGAGATGTCCTTGATGGTATCCAATATGCCAATGATACTATTCTTCTGGATACTACAGTCAACGCATTTGGCTGCGACAGTATCCACCAAATTGACATCAACATCTTCCCGCTTTACCTCGACACTACTACCATTGATATATGCGCAGGAGGAACTTTCCAGGGCATTACTTTTCAAATGGATTCTACCTGGACGACTATTTACTCTTCTATAAATGGATGTGATAGCACTCAGGTTTACGAAGTCAATGTCTTGCCGCTTTTTGAAACCAACATTCCTTTGGAAATTTGTTTGGGTGATTCTATCTTTGCTGCTGGTGCTTTCCAAACTACTAGCGGAACTTATGTTGATCAGTATACTACTTCCAACGGGTGCGATAGCGTCATCAATACCATTTTAACTGTACATTCACCAACCATTAATCAGTCGAGTTATAGTATTTGTCCAGGAGATAGTGTATTGGTCAATGGCATTTTCTACGATGCCGCTATTTCTTTTACCGATACTTTTAGCACTCAATTGGGATGTGATAGTTTGGTACAGGTTGAAATTATTGTCACCAACCAAATCAATACCCAAGAATCTGTTGATCTTTGCTTTGGAGAATTCTTTGAGGGTCTTCAATACTCCAATGACACCATTCTTCTGGACACCACTACCAACACATCGGGTTGTGACAGCATTCATCAAATCAACATCAGTGTCTTCCCGATTTACCTCGATACTACTTCCGTTGTATTATGTGCTGGCGAAACATTCCAGGGCACCACTTTCCTAATGGATTCTACCTGGACGGCTATTTACACTTCTGTAAATGGATGTGATAGTATTCAATTTTTCGAAGTCAACGTCTTGCCGGTTTTTGAAACCAACATTCCTTTGGAAATTTGCTTGGGCGATTCCATTTTTGCTGCTGGTGCTTTCCAAACTACTAGCGGGACCTATGTCGATCAGTATACTGCTACCAATGGATGTGATAGTACCGTCAACACCATTTTAACAGTGCATTATCCATTATTTATCCATATGACTTATGGGATTTGCCAAGGAGACAGCATATTGATTAATGGACTTTATTACAGTACTCCCATTTCTTTTACAGATACTTTTAGCACTCAATTAGGATGTGATAGTTTGGTTCATTCTCAAATTATAGTCACTAATCAAATCAATACGCAACAATCCGTTGATCTTTGCTTTGGAGAACTCTTTGAAGGCATTCTATATCCCAATGACACCATTCTTTTGGATACCTCGATCAGTATTTTTGGATGCGACAGCACTCATCAAATAGACATCAATGTATTCCCGATTCACCTCGATACTACTTCCGTTGAATTGTGTGCAGGAGATTTATTCCAGGGCATTACTTTTCATATAGATTCTACCTGGTCGACTATTTATTCTTCTGTAGATGGATGTGATAGCACACAAGTTTTTGAGGTTCAAGTATTGCCACTTTTTGAGACAAACATTTCTTTGGAAATTTGTTTGGGTGATTCCATCTTTGCTGCTGGAGCATTCCAAACTACGAGTGGAACTTATGTCGATCAACATACTTCTATCAGTGGATGCGATAGTATTGTCAATACCATTTTAACTGTACATCCTCCTGTATTGACTCCATTAATATATAGTATTTGTCCAGGTGATAGCGTAATGGTCAATGGCATTTTCTACAGCACTGCTAATTCTTTTACAGATACTTTTAGTTCTCAACTCGGATGCGACAGTTTGGTTAACTTTAAAATAAGCTTATTGAGCATTCAAGAAACCTATCTTTCAGAAGTGATCTGTGAAGGAGACAGTGTACTTATAAATGGTAATTATGAAAAAGAAGCAGGAACTTATAATCAAACTCTACAAGGAAGCAATTCCTGTGATAGCATCATTCATATAAAATTGATTGTAGAGCAACCAGTAGCTTTAGTTGCACAAGATCATGAAATCTGTTTAGGAGAAGAAGTCCAACTTAACGTGGAAGGCTCTACAAATATTATTTGGTCTCCTTCTTATGGTTTGAGTTGTATCACTTGCCCAGATCCTATTGCATCACCAGAAATTACCACCGTTTATACCGTAAGTGCGCCAAGCTGCGATGGAACAACGGCTACAACTCTGGTTTTAGTGACGGTACATCAAACGCCAATAATTGAGGTAGATGCCGACATAGAGGTTGTTTTAGGAGACAGTCTATATTTATCCGCGGAAGTTACTAATTCCTATGGTGCTATGCTTAGCTGGTATAATGCAGAGGGAGATACTCTATGTAACAATTGTGAGGAATTGTGGACATTGGCTTCTAGTTATAAGTATCAAGTAATTGCGGTCAGTTCTGAAGGCTGCATTGCAAAAGATGAAGTAAACATTAGAATAAAAACTTCTTGTACAGAAGGAACATTAGACGCTCCCAATTTTATCACTCCAAATGGTGATGGCCACAATGATTTCTTTGAAGTAAAGTATAATAATTATCAGCGACTTGGCCTGCTTAGAATTTACAATCGCTGGGGAGAGTTGGTCTTTGAAACCACAAATGTGGAGAACGACAAATGGGATGGAACATTCAGAGGTCAAACTTTAAATCCAGACGTGTATGTATATTATCTAGAAGCTTATTGCTTAAGTGGAGACCTATTTATTCATAAAGGAAACATAACGATTATTAAATAAAAACTACAAAAAAAATTAATCTTCCCCCCGGATAATTGTTTTTCAATAGTGAAAATTATGAGAAAATTAATATTACTTTTTTTCGTATCCGGGCTATTTTTTAATCTTGGCACTCTCCAATCCCAGGATATTCACTTTGCCCATATCCATGCTTCGCCAACCTTCCTGAATCCGGCCTTGACAGGATTGTTTGACAATGGCTCCTATCGTTTTATTGCCAATGCCCGTAGTCAATGGGAAACGGTAACCAATGGTTATAAAACGGTGGCACTTTCTGCGGATGGTCAAATAGGAAGCTTGGGAGGAAAAAGTTTATTAGGCGGTGGGTTGGAATTGTCTACAGACCGAGCTGGGGATTTAAATTTCTCAAAAAATTCTGCGAGCTTATCTCTTTCTGTATTAAAATCTCTAAACCCAAAACAGGAAAACTATATTGCGCTCGGACTCCGTAGTACTTACCAAAATTATCGTTTAGACTATTCCAAAATGATTGGTTTTGATTCAGAACCTTTAGTCGAACATGGTGCTCCCAACAACCTTGGCTTCCTAGATATTTCGGCCGGATTAGCCTGGTACTATTCTTTTAAAGATCAAAGCACGCTCTACGTTGGTGCTGGGGTTTTCCACATCAATACACCCAGTGTATCTTTCTATGAAAAAATACTAGACACCAAAGATTATAACACTCAGCCTCAGGAAGAACTGTATCGGAAAATAATTATTCATGGTGGTGCTTATTGGCGAATGGGGAAACAAGTCACGGCTTTGCCTAGCTTTATGTTTCTCGACCAAGGACCTCATCAGGAAGTAAATGCAGGAAGTTTTCTTAGATTTGCCAGAGGAAAATCCTTTACAAGAAGTAATTATGCATTTTACGCTGGAGCTTGGTTTCGCTGGCATATTGAAGAAGATGTAGTTGGAATGGATGCAGTCATCGCTTCCATTAGAATGGACATCAACAAGACCGCCTATACTTTCTCTTTTGATGCAAATGTCTCTACCTTAAAGCGGGCTAGTTCAGGTTTTGGAGGACCAGAAATTTCAATTATTAAAATCATCGGGCCGGATTTATCAAAACGAAAATCAAGTAAAGTAAAATGTCCTGCATTTTAGTATATTCGTCATCTAGAAATTCTTGTTTCTAATTGAAATGCGATAAAAACATTGACTAAATTACTCATCATTGGTTGTAGTGGTGCCGGAAAATCAACTTTAGCCCGAGAGCTTCATGCCTTGAGCGGAATCGAAGTGATTCATTTGGATCAACATTACCTCAAAGCCAATTGGATAGAAACGCCCAGGAAAGAATGGGAAGTCATTGTAAAATGTTTAATCAAAAAAAAGGCTTGGATAATGGATGGCAATTATGGCGGCACGATGGACATTAGATTCGAAGCAGCTGATGCAATAGTCTTTTTAAACTACCCTACTCTCACTTGTCTTTGGAGGGTACTTCTTCGTACCTGGAAAAATCATGGCCGGGAAAGAGCAAACATGCCCAAGGGCTGTAAAGAACGGTTTAACATTCCCTTCCTGTGGTACGTTTTAATGTTCAAAAAAACAAGAGCCCCTGGTATTTTAAAAAAATTGGAATCGGTGAAAAATCAAAAACCAGTATTTATTATTTCCTCTGATGAAAATCGAGCAACTTTTTTTAAAAACTGGCCTTTCCAAAAATCTTAACCTCAACTTTGCTCTATAGATGCACTAGTATTCTCCTTTTTTTCCCTGGGAATCAATTTTTTCTTTTTAGTATTTTTAAAGGTGGTAGGCGATACGCCAAAATGGTCTTTAAATGCCTTGTTGAAGGATTGCCGAGTATTGAATCCGGTCATAGAGGCAATCTCAAACATATTCCCGCTATTGGTCTCAATAAGACTCGCTGCTTTTTTCAATCGAATGGTACGTATAAAACCAGCGATATTTTGCCCAGTCAAGGCTTTTAATTTATTAAAAACATTGGTGCGACTCATGCCCATTTCCTGACAAAATCGCTCTACATTAAATTGGGCATCTTCCATTCTTTCTTCAACCAGTTTTAAAACTTTTTTTAGAAATTTATCGTCCATCACATTTACCTTAACTCCGGGAGGAACTGCAAAAGGATTTTTCGAAAATGCTTTTTGCAATTGCCTTCTTTGCCTGATCAGATTTTCACTTCTCACCAGAAGTTCTTCTATTTGAAAAGGCTTAGTGAGGTAATCGTCAGCTCCGTTCTTCAAGCCTTCCATTTTATCTTCCAAGGTCGCTTTTGCGGTTAATAAAATAACGGGAATATGGCAGGTATTGATGTCTTTTTTCAAACGACTCAACAGTTCCACACCATCCATTTCCGGCATCATGACATCACTGATAATCAAATCGGGTTGATTTTTTTCGATCAATTCAAGCGCCTCTTTTCCATTTGGAGTCAAGTGGACTTTATAGCCTTCTTTATTTAGTCGTTGTTGAATGTAATTACTCAAGTCAGCATGATCTTCAATTACCAATATTTCAGCTTTGGCTTCCTTAGTTGTTTTTTCATTACTAAAAAGCAAAGCGGGGGCTTCAATTTCTTCTGGAAGGTTTGATTTATTGGACAACATTGGTTTTAAAGAAGGGGCTTGCCACAAAGTATTTTCCTTATCAGAATTGGCTGCAAAAGGGGCAAATAAAGGAAGCTGAATAGAAAAAACGCTTCCACGATTTTCTTCACTCTTAACTTCAATTTGCCCATTGTGCATTTTGATGATTTTTCTGGTCAAAGCCAAACCGATACCAGAACCTTTCCTGCTTTTTTTGTCTACTTGATAATATCGATCAAAAATAAATTGCAAGTGTTCCGCAGGGATTCCTTTTCCGTTGTCCTTAATATGAATCAAAAGATTTTCAGGATTCCTTTTCTTGGTATTATAGTCATTTTCCAGACTTATAATAATTTCTCCACCAGAATGGGTATGCTCAATAGCATTGGAAATAATATTTGACAAAGCTTTTAATATTTTATCGGAATCACATTGGGCATGGATAAAAGGAGCTTTATTGATCAGTGTAATTCTTTGGTTTTTAGCTTGAAGCATTGGAAAAAACTGTTGAGTCAATTCCAAAATTAGTTCGCCTGTGTGGCAACGTTCTGTTTGCAGAGGAAGATGCCCGCTTTCCAATTTAGAAAAATCCAATGTCTGATTGACCAGTTCTAATAAGCGTTGTGCATTCCGATGGATCAACTGATAAGAATTATAATGAGGAGTTCTACTGGACTCCGTTAGCAGCTCTTCTACTGGAGTAATAATCAGAGAAAGTGGTGTACGGATTTCGTGGGAGATGTCCGTAAAAAAATTGGATCGCAATTCTGCCATTTCCAATTGCTGACTGATCTTAAGATGCTCCTGTTCCAATTCGATCTGGCGGTTTTTATATTCCAACTGTTCTGTCTTTTTCTTTAAATCATAGCGTTGAAAAAAAAGGTAAAACAATAATACACCAAAACACAGCAACAATCCCAAGGTCAGCAAATAAACTTCTTGTCTGGTCAATTTCGTTTGTTGGTTGCTGATTGCCACAGATTGCATTTTTTTCTCTTTTTGCAATAATAGAATTTCCTTTTCTCTTTCCTCCGTTTCATACTGGGTTCTCAAAGCCAATAGCTTTTTACTACTTTCTGCTTCCAGGTTTCGTTCATGCAAAATCGAATATTGATTTTGGAATTTCAAAGCCAACTGAAAATTATTGATTTTTTGATAAGCATTGGACAATTGAAGATAATAGCGTTCTAACTCAATCGTATTGCTGCATTCCTCCGCAAATTTTAATCCTTGCTTAAAATTGACAATACTATTTTCATATTTTCCTTGTTTTAAGAAAGCAGTACCAATGGCGCCATACAAAGTAGAAAAAACTCTTGCTTCTTTCCAGTCTTCCGGAGTGAGATCAAGAGTTTCAAAAAGTATTTTTAACGCCGAGCTATACTCTTCCATTTCTATATAAATTTTTCCGATAAATAGCTGGGCATCAATTTGCTTGTTGAGCAATTGCCATTTTTCTGCCTTTACCTTTGCCTGTTCAAACTGATCAAGTGCCAGTACATAGTCTCCTACTTCGGTGTGCGTTTGTCCCATTCCAATATGACAGGAAGGTATAACTTCATTGACTTGATTTTTTTCTGCCTGATAAAGTGCCTTCTCATAAAAGCCAATTGATTTTCCGGGATCTTTCCACAAACGATACAACTCACCCAGACCTAGATGAGAAACAATCGTCAAATTTGGAGAAGCTAGTTTTTTATTGAATTCAATCAGTTTAAAATAATAATCTGCTCCATTTTCATAATTGCCCATCCCGGAATAAGTTTCTGCAACTGATTTAAAAATATAGGCCATCCGAAGCGTATCGGTATATTCTTCACAGATTTTGATCCCCTCAAAAAAAGCATCTAAACTCTTTCTCGAGTTTCCTACCTGATTATAGAGGTCTCCCAAAATAGCATAATAATTAATGAGGTGAGGACGGTGCGCAATCAGCGGTTTACATTCTTCCAGCAATTGAAAGGCTTTTGAATGCTCTCCCAGGTAAGTGTAATTATTGGCCATACTAAAGCTAATAACGCTTGCATTCTGATTATCTCCTGTTTTTTTGGCCAAATTCAGGGCCTTCTCATAAAACTCCTGGCTTTTTCCATATTCTGCCCTGAGCGAATAAATATGGCCTAAGCGAGTATAGGTTTCCCCACTCTTCTTATCATTCCCAAGTCGTTCAAAAATCGATAAGGCTTTTTCATACTTTTCCTTTGCCAATACATAATCTTCCTTGAGGTGATACAAATAGCCAGAAGCATAATTAGCATGACCTGTACCAGAATCGTAATTAAACTGTTGGGAAAGTTCTTTTGCTTCCGCTACATACTTTGAAGCTTTTTCTATATCGTTTACATTGATCTCATAAGCAAGGTCAATCAGCAGCAAAACCCTGGCGGTATCGATGGTACTAATTAGTTTTTGTTCCAAACTGTCGACTATTGGATTGGATTGTGCGCTTGAGGAGGAGCAAAGAAAGGAGGAAACAACTAGACACAGAAGTGGCAGTAGATTTAATTTCATTGGTTCTGTATTGTCGGGGAAAATAATTAGCAGTGGAAGCTAAGCCCATTCAACCTTATTATTCCCCCAGTTTAATCATAGTAAAACATAAGAGCCTTCTTTTCCCAGACAACTCTTATGAAGTTGTTTAATAATAGTCAATATTTGAAGTTGTTTCGACAATAATTCAGCAAAAAAATTAAGGTAAGAAAGTTAACAAAATTTATCGAAAAAGGAACGGAATAGACGGTATTTTGACATTTCTGAACGATTTGGATACATTAAATCTCAAATTGTTAGAAAAGAAATTTAAAAAAAGAAGCCAAAACACTTCGATAAATCTAGAATGCTTAATTTTACATTTTTAGAAATCCATTTCATTCAAACCTTCTCGATTATGAATAAGCGTTTCTTTTTTTTACTTCCAGTTCTTGCTTCTCTTTTGTTATTTTCCTGCACCACTAAAAAAGCAATCTCCTCCAAAGATGACAATCCATTGAAAGCAGAACAAGAAACCGATCTCGCCCACCAGATTCACGCCAATGAACTCGCTCAAAAATTCATCATCGCTGATGGTCATGTAGATTTGCCTTATCGGCTAAAAGTGCTCAACTTTCGGATGGAAAAAGAATTTTTAAAAATCCCAATTCAAAGTGACGAAGGAGATTTTGATTATATGCGAGCAAAAAAAGGAGGGCTTGATGCCCCTTTTATGTCTGTTTACCTGCCTGCAAAATTGCAGCAAGAACCAGGCAGTTCAAAAAAACTAGCGGATTCTTTGATCAATATGATCAATGCCATTGCCGATGAAAACCCCGATAACTTTGAAGTAACGCATTGGCCCGATGAGGTCGAACGAACGGTACGAAATGGTAAAATCGCTTTGCCGATGGGTATGGAAAATGGTTCTGGTATCGAAGATAATTTGAGCAATGTGGCTTATTTTAAAAAACGAGGCATCAGCTACATCACTTTAACACATTCCAAGGACAATCTCATTTGCGATTCTTCTTATGACGAAACACGCACTTGGAATGGTCTAAGTCCTTTTGGAAAAGAAGTCGTTCAGGAGATGAACCGGGTGGGTATGCTCGTAGATATTTCACATGTCTCGGACAGTACTTTTTATCAGGTTTTAGAAATCACCAAAGTTCCTGTGATTGCTTCTCATTCTTCTTGTCGAAAATTCACCCCCGATTTTGAAAGAAACATGAATGATGATATGCTTCTGAAATTAAAAGAAAACGGTGGTGTCATTATGATCAACTTTGGCTCCACTTTTTTGGATAAAGAAGTCATTGAACAAAGAATGGAAATGCGCCAAAGAGCCAGTGAATTTCTAAAGGAGAAAGGTTTTACTTTTAAAGATGAAGAATCCAAAGCATTGCTTAAAGAGTTTGAAAAAGAAAACCCTCCGGCCTTCTCTGATGTAAAAATGGTGGCCAACCATATAGATCATGTGGTAAAAATCGCCGGAGTTGACCACGTTGGTTTTGGATCTGATTTTGATGGTGTTGGAGATTCTCTTCCTGCTGGTCTGAAGGATGTATCTCAATACCCCAATTTGATTGCTGAATTATTGAAACGGGGTTATTCTGATGAAGACATCCGTAAGGTTTGTTCGGCCAATTTATTTAGAGTATGGAAAAAAGTAGAAAATTTTGCAAAGCAATAAAAACAAGATAATATACATCAATGCTCAATTGGAAGACGCTTCAGCAATTGCAGTTTTACATACCAAAAGTTGGCGAAAAAATTATGCAGAAGCATTAAGCAATGATTATTTGCAACAAGAAATTGAACAAGATCGGCTTCAGGTATGGCATAAAAAATTGTCGCAACCAAATCCTAATTTCCAAGTCCTCTTGGCTAAATCGGATTCCCTTATTTGTGGATTTGTCAGCACCTATTTCAAAAGCCCTGAAGAGTATCCCGGAGCACTGCTTGATAATATTCATGTACTCAGCAGTTATAGCAGCCAGGGCATCGGCAAACAATTATTTACACAAGCGGCTCAATGGATTTACCATCAATCTCCAAACACGCCTCTTTATCTTTGGGTTTTGGCAGGCAATCTTCGAGGACAGGCTTTTTATCGAAGACTCGGTGGACAGTCAGAAATACAATTAGATTTGGAAATGCCTGGAAGTGGAAAAACACGGGCGATCCGTTATATCTGGAAGGACTTGAGTCCTTTTAGTTAGCATTTCTGCCATTCCTTTTCTTCCAAATTTCCTCCTCTCCTCTTTTTTTCCTAAAATTGCCTCATGAAAAAGAATACGATTCGCCTCGGAGGAGTACCAGAACATTTCAACCTCCCGATTCACCTTGCAATGGAACAAGGGCTTTTTGAAAACCGGGGCATCACCATAGAATGGACGACCTTTCGAGGAGGTACTGGTCAGATGACCAAAGCACTCCGGGAGGGTCAAATTGATGCCTGTGTGCTTTTGACGGAAGGCATTATCAAAGACATTATCAATGGCAATCCGAGTAAAATAATCAGTGAGTATGTCACTACTCCATTGGTTTGGGGCATTCATACTTCTGCGAAAAACAAACTGGCTCACCACAGTGATATTTTTGACAAGCGATATGCCATTAGCCGCTTTGGTTCTGGTTCTCACCTCATGGCAATTGTAGATGCCAACAGCAAAGGGCATCAACTCAAAGAGGAACAGTTTTCTATTATAAAAAACCTCGATGGGGCTCTGCAATCTTTGGACCAACTGGAGTCCGACGTTTTTTATTGGGAAAAATACACCACTAAGCCTTATGTCGATTCTGGTCAGCTCAAACGAGTAGGAGAATACATTACTCCCTGGCCCTGTTTTGTAATTGCAGCGACCGATACCATCCTAAAAGAGCAATCCGAAAATGTGATCCGCATGCTTCGAACCATTCATGATTCTTGCGATCATTTTATGCAGGAAGAAGAAAAAGCGATTCAAATGGTGAGTACCCGCTACGATCAAAAAATAAAAGATGTAGAACGTTGGTACCACAGTACGGCCTGGGCCATTCACGGTTGGGTGAGTGATAAAATGTTGAAGAGTGTGGTTTATAATTTGAAAACTGCAAAAATTATTGAAGAGGAAGAGTTTATTCCTGAATTGATTTGGAAAAGAAATTAGCAAGTCTATAAATAAAAGCTCCCCGTTCTATTAATAAATAAACATGCAACGAAGATTATTTCTAAAAACATTAAGTACTTCCAGCATTGGCATCAGCTACCTGGGTTTAAGTGCCTGTCAAACAACAAGCCAAAAAACGCCAGCGACTACTGAAAAAACAAGTCTGGATATCAGCCCTTACTTCCAATTGTCGAGAGGCAGAGGCACTGGCTATTTAATCATCGACCCTGAAACGAAGCAGCAACAGGGTTCCTTAAAATCAAAGGATTTCTTTAGCAACAAACAACCCTGGAAGGAAGCCATTCCCTTGCGATTGGTTTTTGATGAGAAAACCTTGTCCAAGAAAAAAGCTGCTGAGGAATTACTCAGAGATTCTATTATATGGCAAGCAGAGTCAAAGCCTGATGGTGTTCAAATAACGGTCTCTAAAAAACTTTACGATATCCTGCGTGCTTTTAAAATGATGGATCATTGGGCTTACGATGTTAGCATTATTCATGAGTCAAAGACTTATCCATACAAAGTCATTGTCCCCAATTATCAAACCGGTTCTGCTACTAATTTCGATTTTTCTAAAACTGGTTTTGTAAAAAGAAATGGTTTTGGAAGAACTCTTACCAAGGATTTAAAATTCAAAAATGCTGCGAACTATGAGCTGGCTAAGGAAAATTTAGAATCAACCGAACAGTTTTTGCCACAGGGCACCTTATTCCTCCTGGAAGCGTTTGATTTCTTTTCAGTTGATCGCTTTTTTTATGTTTCCGAAACCATGAAAAAAGTGATAGCTGCCAAAGGGTTTAAAATAGATGTTTTTACTTTGGATCAAATGAGCAATGCTCAATCAATTTCTTTTGATCAGATTCTTGTTGAGCAATAATAAAAATCCCTTTTTATGAAACAAGCCTATTTCGGCATCAGCCTTTCCAATCGGCCACAATTCGACAAGGAAATTGCCTGTTTGAAAAGAGTATTAAAAACAAATGGAATTGATCTTTTTGTTTTTGTAGATCAGTATCAATTTAGTCGGGAGCAAGAAAAAGAAATGATGCAACAAGCATTTGCAGATATTGACCAAAGTGATTGGGTGATTGTAGAAATGAGTAAAAAAGCAGTTGGTGTAGGCATTGAAGCTGGTTATGCCTATGCTCATAAAAAACCAATTATCTATCTAAAGAAGAAGCAAGCACCCTACTCGACAACGACGGGTGGTTGTGCTCGTTTTTTCATAGAATATGAGCAATTATCAGAATTGGAGGCTGCTACACGAACCGTTTTCAATCAACTTTTAATTTAAGAACAAGTATAAATTGACTGGGTGGCCGAGAGCAAGGAGATTACCATTTGCGGCAGAGCAAAATTATCAGGTGATCCCTATATCTCCCGGTCCCAAAATCAATTTTAGATTTTATTGCTTTATATAGTTTTATACGTTAGCTGGCCGGGTAAGGGTTGGTCGGTGAGCTTGGGATCTAGAAAATTCGGAAAAGTGTTTGATGATAGCATCCGCATTTTGATACTTCATTCCTTCCAAAAAATAATGATCAAAGATGTAAAGCAAACCACTATGCAAACTAGGAACGGTAACAGTTCCATGAGTATAATCTTCAAAGTATTCGATTTTCGTATTCGAAGGTGGCAAACCTTTGCTTTTAATTTTTGCGTAAAATAATTCCTGGCTGTTCCGCATTTTTTGAATGTAGTTGGAGTATTCGTAATTGTCAGAACAAGCAAGGTAAATTTTCTTATCTCTGATATTTGAAAAAGGCATCCCCTCAAGCTCATCTATCAAGAATAAAAGTACCAATCCTCTATCAAATCCACCAAAGATTTGAAGTATTTTTTAGTCATCACTAAACATTAAATATTATTTTTTTTGCTATTTCTGCAAATAAAAATCACTAATTCTGGCATGTAAAGACTAAAAGGACTACTTTCGCGCCTCCAAATAAAGAGCACTTAGCCAAGTCTTATTTAACCTGTTTTCGGGTTAATACAAAACCAAAAAATTAAGTATCGTTATTTATTTCTTTTCCGGGAGATAATACCTCCTCGGTTCATTTTTGAATTTTAAAATTTGCATGAAAAAATATTTCAACCTTTTCGATTTGACTCAGGAAGTCGATTACAAAAATGAAGTCTTATCAGGCTTAACCGTTGCTTTTGCATTGATACCTGAAGCAGTAGCTTTTGCCTTGATTGCTGGCTTATCGCCTTTGACTGGTCTATATGCCGCCTTTGTCGTGGGCTTGGTAAGCTCCATCCTGGGTGGTCGCCCTGGGATGATTTCTGGTGCTACTGGTGCCATTGCTGTTGTGATTGCAACGCTTGCCATTTCTCATGGTAAAGAATACATTTTTGCAACTGTGATTCTCGCAGGATTGATTCAAGTTAGTGCTGGGTTTTTAAGGTTGGGTAAACTAATGCGTTTGGTTCCTCATCCCGTTATTTTTGGTTTTGTAAATGGATTAGCCATCATCATTGGAACCTCTCAATTAGAACAATTTAAAGACTCTACAGGAGCCTGGTTGTCTGGCACTCCGCTATATCTATTTCTGGGTTTAGTATTGCTCACGATGCTGATTATCTGGGGTTTACCAAAAATAAGTAAAGCATTACCTGCCTCTCTGGTCGCTATTTTAACCATCTTTGGAATTGTACTGGCTTTTGGTATAGACACCAAAACAGTAGGAGATATTGCCTCGATTCAAGGTGGTTTTCCTCCTTTTCACATTCCCAATGTTCCATTTACATTTGAAACTTTAAAACTCATTCTTCCCTATGCCGCTATCATGGCTGGTGTTGGTTTGATTGAAAGTTTATTGACCCTAAATATCATTGATGAAATCACCGAAACCAGAGGCCGCGGCAATAAAGAAGCCGTAGCTCAAGGCGCTGCAAATATCCTCTCTGGCGTCTTTTCCGGCATGGGTGGTTGTGCCATGATTGGCCAAAGTTTGATTAATATTTCTTCTGGCGCAAGAGCACGCTTGTCTGGAATAGTAGCAGCAGTAATGCTTTTAATTTTCATCATGTTTGGTGCAAACTTAATCGAGCAATTGCCAATGGCAGCTCTCACAGGTTTGATGATCATGGTCGCAATAGGAACCTTTGAATGGGCCAGTTTGCATACCATAAACAAAATGCCAAAGTCGGATATTTTTGTGATGGTAGTGGTTACTTTGGTAACGGCTGTTTTGCACAATTTGGCACTAGCGGTGGTCATCGGAGTAATAATTGCTGCCCTGGTTTTTGCCTGGGACAATGCCAAAAGAATTCGAGCAAGAAAACGGTTTGACGAAAACGGTGTAAAGCATTATGAAATTTATGGTCCCCTATTTTTTGGGTCTGTTGCCGTATTCAATGAAAAATTTTCAGTGTTAGAAGATCCTGAAGAAGTGGTGATTAATTTTGCGGAAAGCAGAGTTGTGGATATGTCGGCTATCGAGGCACTGAATAAAATTACTGAACGCTATATGAAAGTCGGAAAGAAGGTTCACTTAAAACATCTGAGCCGCGACTGTAGGGCATTATTGGCAAATGCAGAAGAAATCATTGATGTAAATGTAGTGGAAGATCCAAAGTATAAATTGGTAGTGGATAAGATTTGATCTCCTTTGAAAGTCTGTTCAAATGATTTTTTTGAAGTAATTAGGCTTAGGAATAGATTTAATTATCAAAACTTTCAATAATTATTGAAAATAACATAAATTACCTTTATCTTGTGGTAAGATCATAAAATAGTATTGCACTAAATCTTAAAATTAGATGCCTTATGAAAATTACCAATCAAGATCATCTGCAACATCCCTGGCGCGTACACACGCTCCTCCCCGACTTTGAAATCGAAGATGTCTGGCGTTTTCCAGTAGAAATGGAAGATCATCATACACTGGAAGAATTCAGAGCGCAACTCAAAGCGGTCATGGATAATGTAAGCCAAAAAGGGATTGCTGGCTGGCTGTTTAAACTCCGATTTTTTATTGGAGAAATCTTTGGCTGGGATAATGACGAGAAATTGGTACACCTCAATCCTGGAAGTATCCGAGAACGATATGCAAAGGAAGAAAAACTGAGTGTCGACCAATTGCCGGCACCTGGAAAAGAAGAATTTATACCAGTCTATGAATTGGAAAAAGAAGCATTAATGGAAATTGAAAATGCAACGGTACACGCAGCCATGCACTTGGGGAAAGTCGCTTACAAACAGGGATACACTGTACAGATGACCGTTTATGTAAAACCAAAAGGCTTTTTAGGTCGAACCTACATGGCACTGATCAAACCTTTCCGCTTGGCTATTGTATACCCGGTGATGATGCGAATGATGGGAAAACAATGGAAGAAATATCGCGAACAAACTCAAATTTTGGTGCTTTAAAATACGCACTCTTTTTTAGCATCTCTAATGCTTTCTTACTCCTCCTACAATATTGTAGGAGGAGTAATGAAATCGGACAAAAGTTAGTCCCTAAGACGTAGACAATGAAATAAGCTTTCCTGATAAAGCCGCTGTGGTTTCTTCTATATCTTTCCAGAATTTTATTCCACTGCTTAGTTGATTCTTCATAGCCTCACTATTGTTCGGGTTATTTTGAATATAATCATCAAAATTGTCTAATTGATCTTCCCAGTTTTGCAAAATTTCCGAAATGGAAGCTGCATATACAAGCAGATCTTTTGCATTGAAATAAAATGATTTAATTTGAGCAGCGATCAATGCAAGTGTAGCTTGATCTCTTTCTGCCTCCTCCAGTTTTTCTGCGAGTTGAACAATAGAGTCACTAATCTTCTCTTGTTTTTCATAGAGTTGACTAATTTCAGCATTATAACTAACTACATCCTTTGCTAGTCCGGCTATCTTTAATCCGGCTCCTACTAATGCACCAGGGTTGATTGCTCCTAGGCCAATAGTGCTAATCGAAATCCCAAATTCCACCGAATTGCCCAGTTTTTTTGTGGCTCCACTAGCAATTTTACTATTCACGCTCGTCAATTCGTTTTGAAATTCCGTATTTTTTCGATACAACTCACTTACCTTTTGCTCATTTTTAACAGTCTTGAGATTGCTATCCATTCGTATGAAATCATCATTGAGATTTTGGATAATGAATGGATCATAATACTTGTAGTTTTTGATTAACGTGTTGATATAAGCTCCCGAATCCTCATCAACTTCCAGACTTGTAGTTTTAATAACTTTAAGGATTTCAATTAGGTTTTGAACCGCTTCTTTATTATCAGATGGATTTTTAGCTGAGTTGAAGTTTTCAATAGCGCTTTCCAAAAAGGTTTTTACAGAGGAGCTAATCGTGTTAAGTGTAATCAAATATATATTTGCCAGGCTTCCATCTTCGCCCAATTCAAATTTTGTCGCATGATCCCTCGAAATCGCTTGATTTTCTGGCAAAGTATCAAGTAAGGTATTGGTCATCGGAGGCTGATACAAAATGGTAGCGGCATTCGCCAAACTAACTTTTTCTGCAACTAATAATTGCTGGCAAAGAGATTTGAATCGGCCTTGTTCGGCCTCCGGTACTAAATATTGAATGTTATTTGTATTCATTAGAAGGTTAATTTTTGAGGTTATTACTGATGTACCAATCCTACTGCATTCTTGCCCATGCCAAGAATATCATCAAGGGAAGGAGTAGAATTGGAAGATAAATTAGGGTCTATTTTTTCCGCCGCACTGACGAATTGATCAGCAAAGGTGTTGATAAAGATTTTCATCAATTTTACATCGGGACTCGAAAGGTTAATTGTAGTTCCCAGTTCATTGATCGGTTGTTGCACCGCGGTACTAAGATTTGTGACAATACCAGCAAGCGCCTCAACATTGATAACGAGCTGATCCGTAAAAAAAGTGGCCAATAAGAATCCATTACGTTCTGCTTCTAATCGTGCTTGAAGGTCTTTGACTTCGTCATACTGCTCGTTTAATTCATACAATTTATAAGCAGTGTAAGTCCCACCTGTAAATACACCAATAACAATAGATTTTGCGGAATTAAAATCATCTATATCTGATTCCAAAGAGGCTTTTTCCTGATTAAATTCGTTGAGCTGCGCCTGATAGGAACTATTTACAGCTTCTGCTGTTTTTTTTGCTTCCCGAATCGCCTCCTTCAAATTAGTGTTAAAACTTTCCAAGTGGTCTTCTGTCTCATCTAAGTTTTTCGTCAACTGGTTTGCCAATTCATGCAAGGCTCTCATTGACATTTGTAGTAAGAAAGCACTATCTATATTATCTACCCCTTTTTTTAAGAGATCTGCTTGCTTTGCCAATTGTACAATTATACTGGTGATTGTGATCAATTCTTCTTTTACAGGTTGCCATTGCTGAGAGGTTTCTTTCAGGTTTGTTAAGGCTTGTTGCATTTCTTCTCCTCCATCATATCCACCATCGATATTGATGAAATTCAAGGCTTGAAGCTGTACCTCCACTTGATAAATACCTCCCTGGATAGCACCGCTATTTTGTGCAATATTTTGATCCATTTTTTTATTTTTTTAAGTTTTAGAAATAGAACTTGTAGATAAAGTGTGATTCAAACTCTAATTTACAATCCTTCTATACGGTTCGGCATTCCATAAAATACCTAAGCGCTAGAAGTATTTACTTTGCCAAAGCTCAAATCATACTTTATCCTATCGATTCATCATTTACCCATTAAGGCTCCTATGCAGCTTTTGCAAGGTCTTTTAAGACTTCTTCAGAAGGCACTTCTTTTTGTACATCCTTCACTACTACATTTTTACTGGTAATAAAACTAGCCAATAATAGCTGAGCCATATCAGAAGCCTTCGTCCAATTTTCGGCTGGAGTTACCATCATTGTTGTTAGAAGCGTACTTAAAGCACTATAGTCAACATCCTTATTTGACAATTGCCCATTTAAAATAATTTCAACGGGTTTCAGTGCATCCTTCGCAAGTCCGATATTCCCTTTCATTTGTTGCCAAGAGGTAATAATTGGGCCTAAAGCTTTATAGACACTATCTAAATCGCCTGCAATTGCAGAGACGCAACTTTCCAAACCCTTAATAGCAGCTAATTCAGCCTGTTCTTTAGCCAATTCCATTTTCTTGTCGTTCAATTCCATATAGGAGCGAACCAAATCCTGCCCACCGTATACAGCCGCAGCAATTCCGACAGGAACAGCTATAATAGAGACCGGGACAGCTAAAGCCAAGCTAAATCCTCCTGTAAAGGGTGCCGCCACTAATGCTGCTCCCCAAATTACAGGTTGTGCAGCTCCTGCAGCAGCTAACATCCCTCCAGTCGTCATTGCTCCATCTACCTTCAGCGCATCTTCCAGACTGCTAATTTCAGAGGTAAGATTTTTGATTTTAGCATTGATTCCCGTTTCACTATTTAGTGCTTTACTGACAAATCCTTTAAAGCTTGTTTCGTCTGTACTTACTTTTCCTCTATAGTCCGTTATTTGATTATAGACTCCTAGTATACTTTTTGGATCTGGATCACTTTCCTTGTTCGCGCCCCCATATAAATAGGTGTCGATGCTTGTCTCTATGGCATCAAAACTCATTTTAATGCTGCTTATCAATGCTTTGGAAGGGGGATTATCCTTGGTTGCTTTACCTAATTTTTTAATATCTCCTTGGAGCATCGGTGCCAGTGCATTGTACAGACTAGCATGAGAGGTAATTACTTGAAGTTGTTTTTGCATATTGGCACTAACATCATTTTGCCAATAGGTGGCATTACCTTGAGCGACTTTGAGTGCACTATTAATATCATCAATGTCTACTTCATCAATAACTCCATCCTTATCTGCCACTTCCGGCTTAGGAATACCGGGGTGAAGGAGGATTGCATTGTTTGAATTTTGGATCGTCATAAATGCTCCTCCAAGCACTTTTAATTTTTCAGGATTTGGAGCAGCTTTTGCACTGTCGGTGGGGGTAGCTGTGGCTGTTGTTTCTTGGTTTAAGTTCATGATTGTTTATTTTGAGTTATAAATTATAAACAAATATAATGTGTTTTGGTCAGTTTTTTACCCGTAAAAATACCTGATTTCGGAAATAAACATGCAAATTTAATGTAGGGTCTATTGAAAAAAGGTTTCCAACGAATAAGCTAGTAAGCTAATAAGCCAGAGCAATTGATTGACAAAACCGAAGCAAACTCTTGGTGGATAATGTCAAATTATTGTGGAAGAAATTGGAATTTAGAATCAGAAAGGAGAAGAGCATTTGGGTCACCAGCAAAACAACTTCAATAAAAAAACCGGATCAACGCAAAGACAAAAGCCGGCTGGAGTTGGCTCTCAAAAATTCTTTTGCTGAATCCGGTTTTCAAGCCTACAGGTATACTTGAAGGATAAAAATCCATTTTTCCTGCTTGGGTTTTTCGGCTTTATTCTAAACTATCTAATAAATCATCTGCTACCAAGTTCGGCAAAGTCACTTGCAGACCTGGTGTTCGTTTCATCTCTCGTTTTATGGCAAATAAAGCTTCTTTATTTCTAGCCCAGCTTCTACGCGCTATACCATTATTCACATCGTAAAAAAGCATCTTTTTTAAGCGAACTTCTGCTTCCGATGTTCCATCCAACAGCATTCCAAAACCGCCATTGATCACTTCTCCCCAACCGACACCGCCACCATTATGAATCGACACCCAGGTAGCTCCACGAAAACTATCGCCAATGACATTATGAATAGCCATATCCGCAGTAAATTTACTGCCATCGTAAATATTACTCGTTTCACGATAAGGAGAATCGGTGCCGCTTACATCATGGTGGTCTCTTCCCAACACAACCGGAGCAGTAATTTCTCCAGCAGTGATGGCATCATTGAATGCCTTGGCAATTTTCATTCTGCCTTCTGCATCTGCATATAGAATCCGAGCTTGTGAACCCACTACTAATTTATTTTGCTTGGCTTCTTCAATCCATTTGATATTGTCCTGCATTTGCTGTTGAATTTCGGGCGGAGCAGTAGCTTTAATTTCTTTCATTACGGCAGCCGCAATTTGATCTGTTTTATCCAAATCATTTGAATCACCAGAAGTACAAACCCAACGGAAAGGGCCAAAGCCATAATCAAAACACATCGGGCCTAATATATCCTGAACATAAGAAGGATATTTAAAATCCACTCCATTTTCAGCCATTACATCCGCCCCTGCGCGAGAAGATTCTAATAAAAAGGCATTGCCATAATCAAAAAAGTAAGTTCCTTTAGCTGTATGTTTGTTGATTGCTCCTGCATGTCGCCTCAAGGATTCTTGCACTTTCTCTTTAAAAGCTTCCGGATCTTTTCTCAATAATTCGTTGGAAGCTTCATAAGTTAATCCCACTGGATAATAACCACCAGACCAGGGATTGTGCAAAGAGGTCTGATCCGATCCAAGGTGAATCATTATTTCTTCTTCATAAAAACGTTCCCACACCTCTACTACGTTTCCACAAAAAGCAATAGAAATAATTTCATTCTGTTCTTGAGCCAATTTGACTCGTTGTACTAATTCATCCAAATTATCAATCAATACATCCACCCAACCTTGCTCGTGTCTTTTTGCTGCCGCTTTGTAATTTACCTCTGCACAAACCGTAATACATCCTGCAATATTTCCGGCTTTGGGTTGTGCGCCACTCATCCCTCCTAAGCCTGCGGTAAGGAAAATTTTCCCAGCAGGTGTTTCTCCTTCTTTTAGTTTTTTTCGGAAAGCATTCATCACGGTAATTGCAGTGCCATGTACAATTCCCTGAGGGCCGATATACATGTAAGACCCCGCAGTCATCTGACCATATTGAGTGACTCCGAGCGCATTGTATTTTTCCCAGTCATCTGGTTTGGAATAATTCGGGATCATCATTCCGTTGGTAACCACAACTCTTGGCGATTCTTTGGAAGAAGGGAATAAACCCATTGGATGGCCGGAATACATATGCAATGTTTGCTCCTCATTCATGGTAGCAAGGTATTGCATGGTGAGTAAATATTGCGCCCAGTTTTGAAAAACCGCACCATTGCCACCATAAGTAATCAACTCTTCAGGATGTTGTGCTACTGCCGGATTGAGGTTGTTTTGAATCATAAGCATGATCGAAGCAGCCTGTTGGCTCTTTGCTGGATAAGCGGAAATTGGGCGAGCATACATTTCATAATTTGGTTTGAAACGATACATGTAAATCCGTCCATAATTCTTTAACTCTTGTGCAAATTCAGGAGCGAGCTCTTTATGCCATTCAGAAGGAAAATAGCGGAGTGCGTTACGGATCGCCAATTTCTTTTCGTCCGCAGATAAAACATCCTTTCGACGGGGAGCACGGTTCGCATCTGCCGGATAAGACTTGGGAGCTGGAAGATGCTCTGGTATCCCTTTAAGAATTTGAGTATGGAAAGTTTCGCTGGTTTTTATCATTGTGTTTGCATTCGATTGATCCAGAATTTAAGAATAATTCTAAGTTAAAAAACTTCAAACATTTTTTCAAAAGGACTTTTGATTTTATTTTTCTCAGGAGCTGTCAATTCAAGCAATGTCTTACTTTTCAAGATAGCGATTGCTTGTTCCATATCTTTTGAAAAAATCCGATCCTCCGAAGCATGGCTGATTGATTTTCGAATGTGGCGATGTACTTTTTCCAAAATTTTACTGGATTTCAAGGGTCGTTTAAAATCCATTGCTTGTGCCGCACAAAGCATTTCAATGGCCAAAACTTTGGTGACATTTCTACAAACACGCAATGCTTTTCTTCCACCAATTGATCCCATACTTACGTGATCTTCTTGTCCTAAAGACGTTGGGATACTATCAGCACTTGCAGGAAAACAAAGCCCTTTATTTTCGCTAACTATTGCGGCTCCTGTGTATTGAACAATCATAAAACCAGAGTTGACGCCCGTATTTTTCATCAACAATTTGGGAGCTCTCTCATCTTTTCCTTCCAGCGAAAAGTAAGAACGCCGATCAGAAATATTCCCGATTTCGGCGGCAGCCAAACAAGCATAATCAAGAGGCAAGGCCAAAGGTTGACCGTGAAAATTGCCACCACTTATAGTCAGATCCCTGGAAAAAACGATTGGATTATCGGTAACAGAATTAATTTCTACTTCTACCGCTTCTTTTAGATGTAACCAGGCATTTCTGGAACTACCATGAACTTGTGGCACACAACGAAGCGAATAGGGATCTTGTACTCGATCACAGTTTTTATGAGATTTCACAATTTCTGATCCTTTTAAAAAATGCTTGACCCGTCGTGCCACATGGATATTGCCACGGAAAGGCCGGGTGCCATGCAATTGATCAGAAAAGGGAGATGGCGATCCCAACAGGCCTTCGATCATCAGCGCAGCAATGATGTCGGCATGTGCCAGACAACTATGCAACTCTTCTACTACCAGCAAAGCATGAGCGGCAATAAATTGCGTTCCGTTGATCAAAGCAAGACCTGCTTTGGGCCCTAATGTCAATGGTTTTATTTGGTATTTTTTTAGGATCGTGCTGGTTTTGGTAATTTTATTTTTATAAAAAACTTTCCCTTCTCCCAAAAGGGGTAAAAACAGATGAGACAAAGGTGCTAAATCGCCAGAGGCTCCTACTGATCCTTGTTCAGGCACCACCGGAATCACCTCTTCTTCGATGTGCCAAAGAATGCGATCCAATACTTCCAAAGCAATTCCAGAGAAAGCTTTAGACAAGGCATGCACCTTGAGAATAAGCATCAATTTAGCAATTTCCTTTTCAACAGGTTCTCCAAGTCCTACACTATGACTGAGCAACAGGTTTTTTTGCAGGTCTTTGGTTTTGTCTTTTGAAATAATGGTATTGCAAAGTGGTCCGAATCCGGTATTGATGCCATAAACGGCTTTATCTTGATTCGAAATGGCTAAGACTTCCTCATGACATTGTTGAACTTTCTTGCGGGTAGCAGGAGCGATCTCTGCGTTGAGTTTGCCTCGGCAGATGGATAACGCTTTTCCCGTAGTTAGCTGATCTTTTCCGTATTTAAACATATCCTGATTTTGTTAAAAACTTATTCAAAAATAGCTTTAACTTTGATAACCACCAATATCAATATGATTATTAATCAATAACCATGAGTTATCAAATAGAATTAAGACATTTTCGCTATTTTCTTGCTGTTGCGGAAGAATTGCATTTTAAAAAAGCTGCGGAGAAGTTGTTTATTTCTCAACCTGGGCTGAGTCGTCAGATTCGGCAAATGGAAGAAAATTTGAGTATACAACTCTTTGAGCGCAGTAATAAAAAGGTCACTTTGACGCCTGCGGGAAAATACCTCCGTACAGAAATCGAGTTGATTTTAAAAAACATCGATCATATTCTGGAAGGAGCGATTAACAGGCATGAAGGAATAGAAGGCGCGATAAAAATGGGCTATGTAGGTTCTGCGATGCAGCAAGTAATTCCCGATCTATTGATCAAATTTAATAAAACGTTTCCCAATATTCATTTTAGTTTAACAGAATTGGATAATGCCAAACAAGTCAATGCTTTATTGTCTCAAGATATTGATGTTGGTTTTGTTCGGCTCAATCAGGTTCCGACAGACTTGGAATTGCGGCCTGTTTTTAAAGAAACTTTTTCGATTGTATTGCCCAAGAAGCATCCGATGACCTCCCGAAAGTTCAAAGATTTGTCGCAATTAAAAACGGAATCTTTTATCTTTTTTGAACGAAGTTATAGTCCGGTGTATCACGATCGGGTCATGAGTATTTTTGAGGATGCTGATTTTTCTCCCAAAGTCTCTCATCGCAGTGTTCATGCCAACACTATTTTTCGTTTGGTGGAAAATAATTTTGGAGTTTCCATTATTCCCACTTCATTACAAAATGGTTATGCTTTAAATGTAAAATTTATTGAGTTAAAAAACATTTCTCAGAGAGCAGTCTTATCGATGGTCTGGAATCGAAAGAATCGGAATCCAGTATTGGAGAAATTGATGAGGCTAATTTAAAAAGTGTATCCAAAACCAAAGGATTCTAGTGGGTTTAGAACCAAGGTGGTATTGTATTTTTCGTTTGGCAGCCCTCCATCATAAGCCTCTCTTTCTTTTCCGTAGCCTACTTGGAAGCCAAGTCCTAAATATAATCTAGCCTGGTGATTAAAACGATATCCTAAACCCAAACCAAATTCAAAACCTGCATGATTGCGAAGAAAAATCCTGGTATTTCTTTTTTTACTTCGAAGGTAAAAGATATTCTCCTTGGTTTGTGTTTCTGCAAATAGCACCATATTTATAAGCACTTGCAATTTTTTATTGACCCATAAGTGTTGAATACCGCACTTTAAGGTTTTCTCTGTTATCATATCGAAATTGGAATCCCCATTTCGAAATCCAACTTGTCGAAGAAATGCCTTGGCGATCACAGATACGTCTTCTTTGTGGTGATATTCATACCCTAACCCCAATACATAATTCAACGATTTCTGTCCACCAGAAAATAAGGAATTGATATTGTGGAATGGGAAAAAATACAAGGTATGTTTTCCTTTTTGGGATTGAGCAGAAAGAGATTGTCCAATGAGTACTAAAAAAAGAACAGGTATTAAAAATCGAAGTGACATAGCTTTAGTAATTTGTACTTCCTTAAAACGTGGAATGAAGGATAGTTTGTATTTCTGGTATCTTTATTCAAAACCAAAATAACTATTCCAAAACAAAGAAGTGACTATTGTGAAAGAAAAAGAGTAAAAACCAACTATACAATTCCAAAAACTAAAATCTAAATCATGAAAAAGCTTTCTTTAAAAACCAGTTTCATTTGTTTAATTTTATCAAATGTCCGAGATTTTTTATTTTAGCAAAAAAGAATGGCACATAAGCAACTTAAACTCTGGTTTGACAAAGATCTCGCTAAAGATTTGGCCCAAAAGATTCTTCCATTAAAATCCGACTTTAATTCCAAATCGTTTATACGAAAAGTAGACAAAGGAGTTGAATCTCTAGAGTTGAAAGATCGGATAGAATTAATGGCAGATGAACTCGAAAAGCATTTAGCAGATACTTATAAAAACAACATTGCACTTTTGTTAAAAATATTGGGCCCTGAAAATAAAGAAGAAACGGGTATGTTTACCAACTTCTACTGGATCATGCCCATTGCCAAATACGTAGAAAAATACGGTTTGGATGATTTTACCACTTCTTTTAAAGCCATGCGGGAAGTCACCAAACGCAACACAGCAGAATACACCATCCGCCCATTCCTGGAACGGTATCCACAAAAAACCATGACTACTGTTTTAAAATGGTCAAAGGATAAAAATTTTCATATTCGACGATTAGCATGTGAAGGCATACGGCCCCGTCTTCCCTGGGCAAGTAAAGTTCAGCGTTTTATAGATGACCCAAATCCCATTTTACCTATCCTCCACCAACTCAAAGACGATCCTTCAAATTATGTACAAAAGTCCGTTGCCAATTGTATGAACGACATTCTAAAAGATAATTTTGAAATCGGACAAGCCATCATCAATGACTGGAAAAAAGATGCTGGAAAAGAGCGGCAATGGATTATAAAACATGCCCTTCGCAATTTTATAAAAAAGGAAAACAAATGGGCATTGAAGGTGCTTTCAGAATTAAAAAAGACTTAAGCCAACTCCTCTACCCTGCTCTCTTTCTTTAATAGACCTTCTTCCATTCGGGTTATTTTTTTCACTCCGAGAAACATCAAAATCATAAAAATGGCCATTAAGCTATGACTGATGTCATGGTAGTTAAACCAGCGCCCTAAACTAAACTGAATGTTATAAGTGAGTCCTGGTACAATGCCATAAACGATAGTGCCCGCAATCCAAAAACTACCATAATTCTTAGTTGTCCAATAATTAAAAAAGTGCATTGGAAGGATCAAAAAAATTAAAAATACAGTAGAGTTGATTTGTGGTAAAACAAAACTGCTATAGTCTGGGTGGATCATTAAGAGGACGATAACTAAATATTCCATCCACATCCATCCTTTTAATCCTTTGGTCAGCCAGGCCGGAATCAAATGTTCTATTTCCATCAAGGAAGCTCTGGCTAAAAACAGAAAACCAGTTGCACTAAAACACCAGCCAATAATCTTCATACGCGGCCCTACATAAGCTTGTAGGCCATGCCCAAACCAAGCCGCAGAGGTCATGCCTATTGCAAAGCAAAGAAAATAGTATTTGTATAAATTGAAATTAGTTGGCCGTTTCCCGGCATAAATATGCAATCGATAAAAGGCATAAAAGGCAACCAAACCTACCAAAAGATCAGTCAGAGTCGTGACTGGTTCTCGCCATTCCAGTGATCCCAGAAAAAGAGTCGGATTAAGTATTGGGTCTTGCATGCTATTCTGTACTCGCTTTTTTTGTTTTTTTTATTTCTGATAATCAATCACTTAGAGCAGAAAAATCTCTTTTGGGAAAAAATATTTATGGAATAATACTGCTTTTGCGTCTATGTATCGTCCTTTTTTCTCAACAGGCTTTCTGAAAAAAAGACTTTAAGTCACTTGTACCAAAGGATTGGTTAAAGGCCAGGCGGAGCTTTGTTTCTACCTGAAATTTAAAAAATTTGGAGGTTCGCGGCGGCGGATGGGTGACAGAGTGATCTCGAAGAGCAATATACAACAGTATGTTGAACGATGGAATCGCGAAAGCGGAGGGGAGGCTATCCCGTCGGCAGTCGCCGTTCCTTCACTTCAAGCACTGTCGTACTTGACCCAAATGGGATCGTTCAGTCATCACCCAAGCCCCATTTTTTGTCTTTTTCTATCTTCTCCTTATTTTTCCTATTTCCTATTTCCTATTTCCTTTATCGTTCAATTTCCACTAATCTAAAAAACGTTTCACCAAACCACCATAGGCATCAATTCTCCGATCGCGGAAGAAGGGCCATATTCTGCGAACAGCTTCTGAACGCAGAAGGTTTAGTTCTGCAAATAAAATAGTTTCTTTTTCTTCACTCGCTTCCGCCAATTTCTCTCCCTGAGGCCCCGCGACAAAACTACTTCCCCAAAACTGAATGCCATTTGTTTGCCCAGAAGGGTCGGCTTCATAGCCAGTTCGATTGACAGAAACAACAGGAATACCATTGGCAATGGCGTGGGCGCGTTGTGCTATGATCCAGGCATCTCTTTGTCGTTTTTTTTCTTCCAGGGAATCAGAAGATTCATAGCCAATTGCAGTTGGATAAATCAACACATCGGCTCCTTTCATCGCCATCAATCGGGCAGCTTCCGGATACCATTGATCCCAACATACCAAGACCCCTAATTTACCCAAAGAAGTAGGGATTGGCTCAAAGCCTAGGTCGCCAGGAGTAAAATAAAATTTTTCATAATAAGCCGGATCATCGGGAATGTGCATCTTGCGGTATTTACCAGCTATGTTGCCATCTTTTTCAAAAACCACTGCGGTGTTATGGTAAATCCCTGGTGTTCGTTTTTCAAAAAGAGAAGTTACCAAAACTATTTTCAATGCTTTCGCCAATTGCCCAAAACGAGTGCTTGATGGTCCTGGAATAGGTTCAGCCAAATCAAAGGTATCCACAGATTCTGTTTGACAAAAATAGAGACTATTGTGTAATTCCTGTAGCACAATCAATTCCGCTCCTTGTTGCGCTGCTTCCCGGATTTTTTCTTCTAGTCGCTGTATATTTTTTTCAACCTCCCTTTCATTGGTTTGTTGAATTAATGCGACCTTGATATTTTTGTCTGAACTCATATTATACCTTCTGGGTAATGCATAGTCACACAATGAAGGGAGCCATGCTGTTTGATTAATACCTTACAATCAATCCCGATGACTTCCCGACTTGGAAATACCTTTTGCAAAATGACTTTGGCGATTTCATCCCTGGACGAACCATAAAAGGGTAAGAGTACTTTTCCATTGATAATCAAAAAATTAGCATAAGTTGCCGGAAGTCTTTCTTTATTATCAAATACAGGATCTGCCATTGGCAAAGCGATTAGATTGTACGCTTTTCCATCTTCTTTTTCAAATTGTTTTAATTCTTCTTCCATCTTTGCAAGTGCTCTAAAATGTTCCTCATTGGGATCAGTACATTTTACATAGGCAATGGTATCTTCATTACAAAAACGAGCCAAGGTATCGATGTGACTATCCGTATCATCTCCCGCCAAATAACCGTTACTCAGCCAAAGTATTCGTTTTGCTCCTAGGGCTTTTTTCAGGTAGTTTTCGATTTCTGTTTGGGTTAAAGCGGGGTTGCGATTAGGATTAAGCAAACACGCGGCACTGGTCAATATCGTCCCTTTTCCATCCGATTCAATAGCTCCTCCCTCCAGAATAAAATCCAGGTGGTTTTCAAAATCACAGGTAACTTGAAAAATCTTTTTCATCCTTAGCTGCCTGTTAATTTGATTGTCCAAATTTGCCTCAAATTTATTTCCCCATCCATTAAAGCCGAAATCCAACAAAATTGGTTTTCCTTTTTCCAAAACCGAAATAGCACCATGATCTCTTGCCCAGGTATCATTCGACTTTATCGATACCAGCAATAGATTTTCCTTTAGATCATTTTCAAAAAAAGGAGCAATTTCTTCTGGCTTATCGCAAATAATCAACAGTTTTTGGCTTTTAGCTATTTCTCGACCGATCGCAACAAAACATCGGATCGCTTCTTCCAATATAGGAGCCCAATCTGTCTGTCGATGAGGCCAAGTCAACTGCACTGCAGATTGTGGATGCCATTCTGCCGGAAATACTCGATTCTGATGCTTCACAAAGCAAAATTACTATTTTTCCATTTTTTCCACTTGATATTGGAGGATATTAATAACCTTGTTGAAGAATTGCTGTTTCGTTAGGAGAAAGGGATACCAATTTCCCGATATAGTTCTGTTTTATAAGCTTTTAGTGTTTACATTAGCCTTAAATCTCAGTATCTTGCTGCTTCAAATAAATCACATGAATAGTAAATATTTCTTTTTAATCCTTTTAATGCTGTGGATTCTACCACTTTCTGCCCAGGAAATCACAGGAAAGTTGACGACTATTGAGGGAGTTCCATTGATTGGCGCCAATGTAATTTGGCAAAATACGAGCATCGGTACCACTACCAATGAAGAAGGCTTTTTTAGCATTTCAGATGAGGAAATAGAAGATCGGACACTCGTTATCTCTTATATTGGCTTTAGTACCGAGATTTTGCCTGTCGGAGCGATAAAATTTTGGGACATCCAGCTGATTGAGGATTACACCTTAACGCAGGTGGAAGTCACTTCCCAGAGTAAAGCTACCCGCTTTGGAAACAGCCCTGAAAAAATCGAAATCATCGGAGCGCGGGAAATTGAGCGGGCAGCCTGTTGTAGCCTCGCAGGTTGTTTTAGCACTAATTCAAGTGTCAATTCTGCAACGACCAATGTAGTGACCAATGCCAAAGAATTAAGAATCTTAGGTATTTCCGGCGTTTACAATCAATTGCTTTTTGATGGCATGCCTTTGATTCAGGGTTTGGCATATACCTATGGGCCGGGATCTTATCCAGGTACGATGATTGAAAATATTTACATTTCCAAAGGTACCAACTCCATCTTACAGGGTTTTGAAAGTATTAGTGGGCAAATCAATATTTTACCTCCCAAACCAGAAACGGCACCCAAATTATACCTCAATGCCTTTGCCAATTCTTTTGGCGAAAGCCAGTACAATGTCAATTACCTGGTTAAACAAAAAAACTGGAATAATTATACCGCTGCTCATTTGACTTTACCAGCTGGCAAAATTGATCGGGATGGCGACGGATTTAGAGATATTGTAAAAACACAACGTGTTTCGATTTTCAACAAATGGAGCTACGAAAATCTGGAGAAAGATAAATTTAGAACTCAAATAGGATTGCGTTTTTGGGATGAAATCCGAGAAGGTGGAACTTTGAATTATTCCAGAAAAACAGATTTGGGAAGTGAAACCGTTTATGGTCAGACCGCAGACATCACGCAGTTGGATGCTTATGCTAAAATGAATTTAAAAATCAATCAAAGCCTTTCACTCACTTGGTTGAATTCCGTATTTCATCACGAACAAGAAAGTTATTTTGGTGTCAAAAAATACCTTGCCAATCAAACCAATTACACCAGTAATCTATATACCGATTGGTTTTATGGAAATGCCGATCACAATTTAAAAGGTGGATTAAGTTGGCGACTAAACCGAATGCAGGAAGATATTTCTTTTCTAAAAGCATTTGATTATTTAAATTATGGAGGTACCTACCGTTCTGATTATGATATTCCGGGAATCTTTGCAGAAAACACTTTAAACCTCGCGCCTTTTACCATCATCTCTGGTATCCGGGCAGATCAACATGGTGAGTTTGGTTGGAAAATCACTCCTCGTTTATTGATTCGGGCAGAATTGCCACAGGAAACGGACCTTCGTTTTTCTATTGGCAAAGGCTTTCGACGGGTTCAGGTTTTTGCAGAACGAGTCAACCTTTTGGCTAGTAATCGAACCTTGTCTTTTGGCAGCGATCCACTTGCTCCAGAGGAAGCCTGGAACATTGGTTTAAATGCCATCAAGAATTTTCATTTGGAAAACATTGACCTTACTTTTTCCGCTGATGCTTATTACATTCTTTTCGAAAATCAAATCTTCCCCGATTACGATCAAACGGAATTGGTTACTCGCATCGACAACTTCTATGGCAAAAGTGCTTCTCAAAGTTTCCAGTTTGAAAACAAATGGGAATTTTTTCAACGCATCGATTTTAAATGGGCTTATAATTATTTGAATGTCTTTCGGATGATTGAAGGTCAAAAAATGGATCTGCCTTTTGTACCCAAGCACAAATTATTGTTCAATGGTTCTTATGCCAGCAAAAACGATCAATGGCAAGTCGATGCCACCTATCACTGGTTTGGCAAACGAAATCTGATTTCTACTGAAGCCTACCCAGCTCAATATCAACAAGCAAGTATCTCTGACACCTACGGTCAATTGGATTTTCAGTTGACTCGCCGTTGGCCCAAATTTGAAATCTATACTGGCATTGAGAATATCTTGGATTTCCGTCAGGAGTTTCCAATCTTGGCTTATGATGATCCTTATGGTCCTTATTTTGATCCTTCCTTTAATTGGGGACCTACGAAGGGACGAGAGTTTTATTTGGGCTTGCGATATCGGGTTGGGCAGAAATGATTAATGATTGACTTATTATTGATTGATTGACGATCGAACATGAAATCAATCAATTAAATCCTGATTCTTTTCCCCATTGCAAAACAGGCTTGTAACAGGTATCCTCCGGTGGGGGCATCCCAGTCCAGCATTTCTCCGATGAGATAGATGGATGGGAATTTTTTTAGAGAAAAATCAGGGTTGATGGCTTCGAGGCAGATGCCGCCTACGGTGGAGATGGCTTCTTCTATGGGTTGCAATCCTTTGATTGGGAGGGGTAATTGTTTGATGGCTTTTGTTAAATAGGGGGTGGATAAAAAGGTGGTTTTATCGGTGAAGGCTTTTACGAGGGCTAATTGGGTGGCGTTTAGGTTTAGGGCTTTCGCAAAATTCTTGGGAGATTTATTACCCAGTTTTTCCAGCAGTTGTTCAATGGTGTTGCGTGGCTTGAGATCGATATTTAGGATGGGATTTTGCTTTTCATTTAATGCTTTTCGAATCCAGGGGAGCAATGGGTAAATGCCATTACCTTCGAGGCCATAATCAGTCAATACTACTTCTCCTTTGTTTTGTTGGTCTTGAAAATGAAAGCTGCAGTTTTTTAAGGGCTTTCCAGCATGTGGTGTTTTGATACTTTGTGGCCAATCTATTTTTATTCCACAATTAGAAGCTTCAAATGGTTTTACAGGAATGCCTATTTCTTCAAAATGGTTCAACCAATCGCCTTTCGATCCAGTCACCGACCAGGAAGCACCGCCGAGAGCAAAAACAGTGGCTGCTCCTTCTAAAAAAAATTCCTTTTCGTCGTATCGCATCTTTGGAATTCCATTTTCGGAAAAACCAATAAATTCATGTTGCAAGTGAATCTTAATGTTCAGGGTTCGCAATCGCTCTTCCCACTTTTGCAAAACTTCAATGGGTTTAATTCCCTTTTCAGGAAATACCCGGCCACTACTGCCAATGAAAGTGGGGATACCCAAACCCGCCAACCACTCCCGGGTAGCCGCAGCATCAAAATCTTCCAAAGTAGAAGATAGAAAATGCCTGGGTAGGTATTTATTTTTAAGTGCTTCTCCAGAGGTGCTATTTGTCAAATTAAAACCGCCTTTTCCAGCGACTAAAAATTTTCGACCAATGGCTTTTCCTTTTTCATAAAGGTGCACTTCATGCTTTGGAGCCAATTGCTCCGCAGCCATTAATCCGGCGGGGCCAGCTCCGATGATATTGATAATCAATGATGAAATATTATGGTTCTTTGATAAATTTAGTGATTTAATTGGGTCTTCGGTATTCCGGTTTTCGAATACCGAAGACTGGAATACCGATTAAATCATTATTTTTTCTTCTTAGCACTTCTTTTGATGGGTTTTTTATATTTGGCTTTCAACTCTCTGCGGTAAGAACCTCCAAGGTTGACCTTTTTATTTTTATCTTTTTTCTCATGAAAAGCACCTTTGGAATGTTTGATGGTGGCTTCTGGTAAATAATTCTTTTGTCCATCCGGCAGTCTCTCTGCTTCGATTAATTCCGTAGAAACTTCAACAGCTTCTGGCAATACTTCAATAGGAATGCTGGTACTCATCAACCTTTCAATGGTTTCTCGAAATCCTTGTTCTTGCTCGCTGATAAAACTAATGGATTGCCCTTCCTTTTCTGCCCTACCCGTTCTTCCAATGCGGTGCATATAATCTTCTGGCACTTCAGGAATATCGAAATTAATCACATGACTAACTGCTGTAAAATCTAGTCCACGCGAAATCAAATCCGTTGCCAGTAACACCCGAAACTCCCCTGCTTCAAATCCCTGAACAGCGTTGATTCGGAAATTTTGAGATTTATTGGAATGTATTACTATTGACTGGCCAGGAATTTTTTCTTCCAGTATTTCAAAAAGTAAATCGGTCAGGGTTTTGCTGCGTACAAAGACGAGTACCTTGCTCAACGTCTCATCCGTCTCCAATAAATATTTCAACAAATTGGCCTTGGTGTAAAAATTAGGGACTTCAAAACCTCTTTGATGAATATTTTCCAATGGGGTTCCTGTTGCTGCAATTTCGATTTTCACAGGAACATTAAAAAAGTCATCAATGATTTTTTCCACTTCATCGGTGATGGTAGCGGAAAATAATAAGCTTTGTCTCTTCTTGGGTAGCAGATCCAGAATATTGGTCAATTGAGTACGAAAGCCCAAGTTTAGCATTTCATCCACTTCATCAATCACAAAATGTTTCACTTGCTTCAATCGTAAGGCACGCGTCATCACGATATCAACCAAACGGCCGGGGGTAGCCACTACGATATCCACTCCTTCCATTACTGCTTTTTTCTGGGTATTGATATTCGTTCCACCATAAATTCCTACGGTTCTCAAAGTCATGTATTCCGTCAGCTTCTCCACTTCTTCCACTACTTGCAAAACCAATTCTCGTGTAGGTACAACCACCAAAATCCGGGGATCTCCTACTTTTGAGAATTTCATCAACCTCAGAATCGGGAGCATAAAGGCGAGGGTTTTTCCTGTTCCCGTTTGTGCGATCCCCACCACGTCTTTGCCCGACATAATCACCGGAAAAGCCTGCTCCTGTATGGGTGTTGGAGTAGTCAAGCCTTGGTCGTTCAGGGCATTGAGCAAAAATTTATTGAGATTGAGATCCGCGAAAGTCATTACTGTCACTGGTATTGATTGGAGGGCAAAGGTAAGAGAATTTTGGGAGGCTTAATCGGCTGAATTTAAAATAATTTCTTTCATTTGAATATCCCAAAGCCTTACAAATCGATATTTGTTTTGCAAGGCTATGGGATATCTTTTTCTTTTCTACTCCTCCAATTCATCCGGCACTTCAATTTCATCAACGATCTTGTTCAACACATGACCATTGCTGTCTTTGATAATGATTTCTACTCGTCGGTTAAACTGACGACCTTCTTCAGTATCGCTTCCGTCATTCAATTCATTTTTGGCAATAGGCTTGACTTCCCCAAATGTTTCTGTCAAAATCCGAGAAGAGGCGATTCCTCGGGAAACCAAATAGCGTTTTGCAGAGTTGGCTCGCCGAAGTGATAAGGCATCATTATAGGAATTACTGCCTTTGGCATCGGTGTGCGCACGAAAGGTCGTTTTATATCCTGGAAAGTCGTTTAGTATGCCGACTAAATCATCTAATTGTCTTCTTGATTCCGCCCTTAAATCGGATCTGTCAAAATCAAAGAATATATTTTTGATGGAGTTTAAAATCGACTTCGGTTGTGGGATATAATTGCAACGGCAAGTATTTCCTATATCCTCTTTTGTAGCGAGGTAACAATTATAGCCCGATTTGTTAAACTCATCCCGGTATTTTTTTGCTTCTGATTCACTAGCATACATTCCTTTATAATATCGATGAAAACCAAAGGCATCTTGGGAATAATAGATGTCGCTTCCAATTTTACTAAAATAGTTGATATCCACTTTTTTTTCAAAAACGCCAACTTGGACATAGTAATTTCCCGATTGAGCAAAAAGGGAAAACGCAAAAAACATCAAACAGAGAATAGTGTAATTTTTTCTCATAATAAATAAGTTTGTTTTAGAGGAAATATTAATACTTAGGCGTGGCGTTCAACTAATTTCGCTAAAAAAATGAAAATATCAGCTTATTAGGCAAAAAGATTTCCCTTAATAATTGGCCAGCAAGGCTAAATAAACAATCTGGAAATTTAATTTCACTTCAGATCCAATGCCCTACAAACAGTAACTGTTAGAAAATCAAGTTTTTAAAAATTAAATAAAAGTCTAACTTGATTTTTCCCGCTTTACTTCCATCACCTGAATCGCAACTAAAGAAATTAGGCAATAAGCCAAAAAATAATAAAATCCTTCGTGAATTTGAGCCTGTATGCTTTCATTGGAACGAGTAGCCAGAAAAGCCAGAAAAACGCCAACCACAAAAACATCTGCCATCGACCATTTGCCAATAGCATGTACAAAGTCGAACAGGAGAACCCGCCTTTTCAAGTCTTTTGCCATCAAAACGATAAGTAAAATAACGGCTTTTATAATCGGTACGACTACGCTAAACAAAAGAATCAAAAAAGCTACCAGGGCATTCTTGTTTTCATAAAGCGTCTGAATGGTTTGGACTATGCTCTGTTTACTTTGGTAAAGACCAAGCTCTCCCACTAATGGCAACTGAGCACTGATTTTTATACTGAGAATGGGTTTGACCAAGCCAGGATAAAGACAAAGCAAGGAAATTAAAATCAAAGAGAAGGCAATCCAGTTTCTAGTAGTCATAGTTTTTTTTAATGTTACAAATGGGGAATGTTACGAATGTTACGAATTGGCGAATATTACGAATGAAGGACTAAACATTCGCTCATTCGTAAAATTCACCATTCGTAACACTCAATCACTGCTTTTTTTAAAAATTTTCAATCTGTCGTCGGTGGCGGAGGATGTGGACAATGGCGTGTTCTAATAATTGCTCAATATCGTAATCAACACCCCAGCGGGCATGGAATTTCCAGGATTCGATTTCGGCCATCGGCTTATCGTATTTGTCTTTTAGTGTCTGATCTGTGTAAGCTAGCATTTGATCGATTTCGGTGATGCTCATCTCAGGGCTTGTAACTAGCGTGGTATAATTCTTCCATTCTTTTGAAAAAACGGAAAGAATATAATTGGCATAAGTATGTCCGGATCCCACGACGTGATTAGCGATGGTTTGTATAGACCGGCAATCATCATCTTGGGTTTCGAAATCCCGGATGAGCTCAAAGTCTTTTTGATTAATTTGGGCAAGTAGCTCTTTTAAATCAACAGCGGCTCTTTCATATTCGTCCATGAGTGCTCCGAGCATTCCTTTTCTGGGTTGGGGCATGTTTTTTTATTTCATTGTTATAAATACCAAAGCAAAAATAGTAAAACTAAATTGATAGGAATCACCAACATTGTCCACTTCGGCACAATTTCTTCAATAATTCCTTCCATCAGATTATTCAATTTATTATGGATTTCGCTAACCAAACGAGGATGGTCGTTATACGGAATGGTGCCGTCCTTGTAATTCAAGATAATATCTAGAAAGGGGATTTGCTTAAGCAGTTTTTTGGTCGCCCAGCTAATCACTTTGGGCCAATTTTCTACCCGCTCATTAATCCAAGTCAGCAATTGATTCATTATTTCACTTGTGCTGACCATCAACTCCTCTCCTTCGTTTTTTCCTTTCGATTTGTTGTACCAATCAATAAGTGCTATACTCAAAAAATTGGCGATTTCTCGATTCCAATGTACCAATACGGAATCGTATATCCTCTGAAAAATCCTTTTTAAAGTGAGGTAATAAAACCAAAGCAGGTAGACAAATGGAATCATAGCGATCAGGAAAAGCAAAAATAGCAGCGATTTATTTTCCCAAACAGGGAGTTCTAAAGAAAAACACTGGTAAATTTTTAGTAGAAAAGCACTCCAATTAATGCCGGTACTAATCCATATCGGAAATATAAATGACAAAAGACCAATCAATATTACTTGATAGCCCAGTCGCGCAATTTCCTTTGAATGATCCATGAGAATAATTATTAGATAGTTGAGGATTCTAGAGTAATCTTTAGGCCAATTAGCCGCAAAGTCGTAAATTCACGAAATTTTTTTACCAAAACAAGCAATACGACATGAAAAATTCCTTTCTTGATCTTCTACAAAACGCTGTGGAAAAAGTAAAACAAATGAATCATATCAATCCGGATGTAAAAACGGCTGATGCTACTATTTTTGAATCCGTCAAAAATCGATTCCAAAAGTCTGTGGCAAAACCCAATGTGGTAACAGAAGAAGAATACTGTGATGATATTTGCGAAGAAATTAGTCAGGTGCAGATAGAAAACGAGGCGGATCCTCATGTTGAAACTGCTGATACTTCCGTTTTCGACTCTATGAAAGCAGAGATCGAAGCCTTAAAAGCACAAATGGCTGCTCAAAAAGCAAAAGAGGCCAGGCCAGCTCCTTTTGAAAGCCCAATCACCTCTGCTCCTGCTTCGCCTGCCACTAGTACTTCTTCAACGGAAGTCATGGCAATGACCAATAGCATGGGAGGAAGCCTTGCCCTACGCGCAGAGCCAAACATGGGTGCTGCTACCAATGTAACAAGAGTACCAGAAAGCAGCTTGGTAAAGATTTTGGAATATTCTGAAAACAGTATCAACCTTGATGGCAAGCAGACTCGCTTTGTACTTATTCAATTTGGCGATCAGCAGGGTTGGTTATTGGAGTCTTATTTGAATTTTAATTAATCGGGCAATCCATAAGCTCCCGTTTAGCATAAAAAATGTCGTCCTGGATTTAATCTCCGGGACGACATTTTTTTATATCGTATACCTATGTTGGATAGTTGGTATCACTACAACCTAATTTATACTCATGACCCGAAGTATTTTTCGCGCTGCTCCTATTTTTACCTCAACAAGATAAAGTCCATTCTCTGGAAAACTTAAAAGTTCTTTATGGCTACCAGCAGAAAAATCAATTGCCTTATTTGAAAGCATCTTTCCACTCAAATCCGAAATTGTAATGCTTCCTTTCGCGGCTTCTTCCAGATTAAAAGTCAAATTCGCTTGTCCATTATTTGGATTGGGAGAAAGACTTAGGTCTTGCCGGGTAAACACATTTTCATTGCTTACTGAAATGCCTTCGCTGTATTCCACAATTTTCAATTCATCAAAATAAAACCCATCGCTTTGTGCCCCATAGTCTGCTTGCAATACAAATCGGAATTGGACAGAGGGTTCTCCAACATAGGACTGTAAATCAATTCGTTCTTCTACCCAGTGTTGTGCAAAAGTGTATACCTCATCTGTCGTTCCTGGAACTAAACTGGTATACTTTCCTTTTACATTTTTCCATTCCAATCCACCCGTCGTAGAAACTTGCAATTCCACAAAATCTACAAATTCTTCCAAAGACCATTTGGCTCTAAACTCTAAAAACGGATTTTCAGCAAAAGACAGGTCAACAGGGTCAGTCATCGTAAGTACTGTATAGGTTTCAGGAGCATAATTTCCATATCTGGAATCGGCCATGGAATGATTGCCTCCATAAGCATCTATATATGTGGTATCCCAGGGCGTGGTGCTTAGCGTCCATTGATCGGTTCCGTTTTCGCAATCTTCTGAAAATAATTCTTCTCGAATTCCGGCATAAAAAAGCAATCGCTTCTTTGCAGAGATTATTCCATCTTGTAAAATAGAAATATCAATTGGGATTTCTTCTCCAATTGCAAAATCACCATCTAATTTAAATTGGAGAGATTGGAGGACCGGAAAGGAAGAATATTTAGTTTCTTGAGGAGCTAAACTTCCCATATCCAGTGTTGTAATCAAAGGAGTAAGTTTTGACGATGGACTGGTAGCAAAAACAGTAACTTCCTGAGTAGTTGTTCGCAAACCTTTATTTTTTATAGCGACTCCCAATTCCAGTTGATCCCCTCTCCAAAGTTGATCCGTATTATAAAGCTCAATATCATAAAATGTAACATAATCACCACTGACCCAACTGATGTATTTCATCGGTATAAACATTTCCTGTACCCGATCACAAATGTCTATGGGATTTTCCCAAAAGCTATGACCGATTTCAGGAGTCCAGGTATAAATCCCTTCAGAGTGGAGGTAATCCGTGGTGGTGCCTGCCGAAGAATAGCCAATCAATTCCTGGCCAGAACCATAAGCTCGGTACTCCCGTGGCATAAATTCAGAGGTAAAATCATAATACGTTTCAAATTTTGGAAAATCGGGTTCATAAGTTTCTGGTGTAATCATCACATCGCTATAACAATGACACGAGAAAGCAATGGCTGGCTGGATTTGGGCAATCAAATCTCTGACATTTCTTGACTCTGGTTCAGAAAAAGCTGCTGTGCCATGATAGGTCTGGCTTCCCGGGTTATCACTTGAACCCCAAAGTTCTCCCCAGTCATATCCGTAATTTCGATTGAGATCTACGCCAGAAGTACCATCCGAATTTTCTCTTCTGTTTTTTCGCCAGTAACCACCGCCATTGGGGTTGGTAGTTTGATTATAAACATATCCATCTGGATTGACGACCGGAACAAAGTACATTTCGCGGTTGTCGACCAGGTAAGAAGCTTCATTGTCCGTACCATAATTTTCCAACAGCCACCACATAAAGTACAAATGCGTTTCCAAACCTGTCGGTTCTCGTGCATGAGTGAGCGCATCATAATAAACCACTCCTTCCGAGTTAGATTCATCGCTCGCCACATTATCAGAAATTTTTACAGAATAAACACTTCGGTCTTCCAAAGATTTTCCAATTTCAGTTATTTGCACCAATTCTGGAAATTCCGATTGCATTAGGTTGATGTGGGTCACCATTTGGTCATAGGTGTGATAGCCTCCCATATCGCCTTCATCGAAATGATCCAATCCACAATCCATATTTACTAAACTACCTTCCATTTCGGCCAATCGCTTCAAATGCTGAGCAGCTAGATCGGGAACCAGAATTTCAAAAGGAATTTGTGCTTTTCGCAAAAGAGTCAATTCATTTTCATCGACTATAAATTCAATGGAGTTGGCTCCGTTTTTATGTACATGGTCAATGGCTATTCCCGCATCTGCCAAATTTTGAACGGAAAGGTCTTTACTCAAAGTCACCTGAACTTCTGAGTAAATCATCAATGGATTCTGGGCAAAAGAAGAGATAGCTAAGAAAAGGAAGAGAGCAAGAATGCTGTTTGATTTTTGCATAGCGTCGATTTTTCATGAAAGGTATAAAAAAACGCTTCAAACACCAAGGGTATTTGAAGCGTTTAGCGCAAAGGCGGCAAAGTCTATATCTTAACAGACACTATTTTTTCGCCGATGATCAGATACAACAAATCCTTTTCTTTGCTCTGAATAAAATCTATACCCTCTGAATCAAGAACAAACTGGTCTTCTTTTTTTAGCATTTCTTTTGTTTCCAGAGTTTTATTGTTTTGAGAAATGATGCGTAGGACTTGGCGATCTGCGCCTTCTATTTTAACGGGATCGGTGTACATCCATACAGAGATATCGTTTTCTTCTTTCAACAATTCAAGGCTGGGATATTCCAATGAGTTGGCGGCTTGGGAACGATTTATAAAATTGGCCTGCACCAATTCGCCTTTGCTGGAAACAATCAGATTCATAAAGCCTAAATAGCGATTAGTCCGGTTTTTGGTATCTGGGTCGGTATGAATATAAGACACCAGTGTTTGAATATTGCGATTGCCTGCTGCATCAAAACTTTCGCCTACTTCTTCCAGAAAGACTCTATTGCCCGATAAAAAACAAGCCTTAAAAGATTCGTAAAATGGACTTTGAGCATTTAATTCTTTTTTGCCGACAGGCCCTTCTGGCCCCATTTGATACCAAGTAAAAACTTTTGCCTTGCTATCATAAGACACCATTGAAAAGTGATCACCTTCAGGATTTTGAATCATTTGTTGAACCACTTCTCTTTCACTACCTACCTTAAAATTAAAAGAATAGACCTCTTTTCCGGCATCACTGATTCGGTAGAAATGGCGAATCAATGGATCAGGGTCGGGGTTTACTTTTTTGGTAAAAGGTCCGGTTAATTCTTTAAAAAGATAACCTGCTCCCAACACATTGTGGGCATTGTCGTAATCTCCTCTTTGCTGAAACACTACACAGTCATCGTAAATCATTGGTTTTTCAAAATTTAAATCTATTCGCCCTGAAACCTCCCCTTTGGCATCAAATGCAACGAGTTCTTGTTCAAAATTGGTGTTTCTTTTGCGGGGGGCATCCTTGGTATAATTGTGCCCTTGATGAGCGATGATTGTCCCATCCACCGGATCAGCAATATAGGTAGACATCGCCATCCAATAATCTTTTTTGCCTCGACTTTTATAGGTATCCTCGATGTCTTTTTCGCTACTTACTTTTTCATAAGGAGTTACTGTTGGAGTGCTTTTAAACATTTCCTTAAAAGCACCTTTCAAGGTCGAGGGTTCTTCTGATTTGGGAGGCTTTTTATTCTTAATATTTTTATTGAGGTCTACCGTTTTGATCGCTCCTGAAAAAAGTTTATAGGAAAGTCGGTTGTCGTAATATACCGCCGGGCCATAAAACTCAGTCGCTTCTTCTTCGCTTCCATAATCTGCTCTTAGCTCCGGATACTTATCAGCGATTTGATAGGCATCCATGCAATCTGCTTTCGTAGCAATTACTTCTGTGTTTGCCCGAACAGCGGATTTATTCAAGACTTCGAAATCTCCCAGCATCGCCTCTTTGCCATCTGGTTTCATAATGGTGTAATCGCTTTTGGTGACTTTCAAATTTTCATCCAGGTAAAATTCACCGATAGCAGTAATATTCACTTCTTCTCCTCCTCCACTGAAAAGAGAACCCATTTTTTTACGATAAGCTCCTTTCTTGGTTAGCAAGGCTATAACACGAAGCCCATCTTCTGTTTCTCCAACGAATCCGAGTTTCATCTTGGGACTAAAAGTAGCTTTGCCTATTTGGGTTGGAAGGATTCCTTTATTGACGGATTGAGCAAAAAGAGAAAGGGTAAAAGATAAAAATAAAACAAAGGCGGTCATTTTTTTCATGTAGCAATTTTGTTTGGTTTGGAAAATGGTCAATGCTAATAAAGCACAGCATAGAAGAACGAGATATCCAGGCTAATATTTTATCGGATACAAAAAAAGTTTAATATTTCTTTTCCATAGAATGCTCTTCTCTTATAATGTCTGTGTAGAAAAAAGTGTGACCTTTGAATCGTTTAAAAAAGGAGGTTTATTTTTATTTTTATTTTTTTCCTAAACATTATCCTTCCATAATTTAAAAGGATTGTTTACTAAACTAGCATTAAAATAACGTTGGTCTTTCGACACCTCTTTGCCCAACCAATCTGGAAAATCAAATTGCTGGTTTTCTTCTTTTAATTCGACTTCCGCTAGGATCAAACCTTCATTGTCACCATAGAACTCATCCACTTCCCAAATCAATTCTCCTCTTTTGATCAAATATCGATATTTCTCAATCAGCGGGCCTTTACACAAAGTCAATAATTCCACGGCATCTTCTTTTGGAATTGAATACTCAAATTCCAGGCGAGTGATTCCTTTTGATTCGCCTTTGATAGTCAAAAATCCCTGATCTCCATATATCCTCACTCTTACGGTTCTTTCCTTTTGGGTATTCAAATAACCCTGGACGATCTGAAATTTTGATTCCGTATGCGCTTTCCAGAAATTATTTTTTAACAAAAATTTTCTTTCTATTTCCAGTCCCATTTTTCTATTTTGATGGCAAAATACGAATAGCAATGATTTATTTTTTAAACGATACTAAAATGAATGCTTTTCCTTAAATTGCAGGCGCACTTAAATTTCTATTCGTTACCAAAAAAATCAAAAGCCAATCCATGAAAAGGTTTCACCTCTTTGAATTTGAAGATCAGCAATGGTTTCCTAAAAACATCAGAAACTATGGTACTGACTTTTTGCAATTTGTAGCCAATCATCAAATGGATTTATACAAAGGTGTTATTCCGGTTTTGGAAAAGGGACTGTCAAAAGTCGAGAATAAAACAATCATTGATCTGGCTTCGGGTGGCGGTGGTCCCTGGTTGAAAGTAGCGGAGCATCTAACGAAAAACGGAACAGAATTCAAAGTGCTTTTCACAGATTATTTTCCAAACATTGATGCCTTTAAAAGAATGGAAAAAAAAGGAGCAGGTTTATTTTCCTACCGACCTGATCCGGTGAGTGCCTTGGAAGTGCCCAAAGACTTAAAAGGTTTTCGAACTCAATTTCTCTCTTTCCATCATTTCACTCCGGAGGCTGCACAGCAGATTTTGCAAAATGCCGTGGACAGCCAGTCTCCAATTGGTATTTTTGAGGCCCAGGAAAGGAATATTCTGACACTTATTCAGTTTGCCTTCTCTCCGATCAACGTCCTTTTATCCACTCCTTTTATTCGTCCTTTTAAATGGGGTCGAATTTTATTTACTTATCTTATTCCAATCGTTCCAATTTTTGTACTTTGGGATGGTCTGGTTTCCGTTTTAAGAACCTATTCCGTAAAAGAAATGGAAGAAATGACGCAACGCCTAGAAAACAGTGATTCTTTTAAATGGGAAATTGGTAAAACCAAAAACGGTCCGGTGACCAATTTGTACTTATTGGGTTACCCTGTTTAAATTTCAGAATTAATTCGCCATCACAAACTAAAATAATGAACAAAAAAACAATTTGCGCTACCTTCCTTTGTCTGTTATTTTTCAGCAGCACCACCTTTGCTCAAAAAAGCTATGGTGATTTATACCAACCTACCGCAGATGCTGCTGTGGACATTGCCCAACTTTCTGCGCAAGCCAAAACAGAAGGCAAACATTTGGTTCTACAAGTTGGAGGAAACTGGTGTGTCTGGTGCTATCGCTTCCATGATTTTGTGGCAAAGAATGATACCTTGCAAAAAATGGTAGATGATAATTTCCTGGTCTATCACCTCAATTACAGCAGAAAAAATAAGAATGAGGACCTTTTGAAAAAATACCGTTTTCCTCAGCGATTTGGCTTTCCAGTCTTTGTCATCTTAGATGGAGATGGGAATTTATTGCATACTCAGGATAGTGCTTTGCTCGAAAGTGGAGATGGCTATGACATAAAGAAAGTAGAAGGTTTTTTTAGATCCTGGACACTGGAAGCTTTAAATCCGGCGACTTATGAGCAGAAGGAATAATTGGTAAACTGAAACAAAACCACGAGCCAACAAGTATAAAAAAGAAAAGTCAACAAAATGCTTAGATTCCTATTTGCTTTCGCCTTCTTTTCGATCTTGTTTTTTGGATGTAAAACAGCCGACTCTCCACAATCTCCAACAACTACTGCTGCAACAGAAAAAGCTGAAATCACAACAGAGACCACTAGTACTGGCAGTTCACTTGACAAAGAGGAACAACACAAATTCGATGCCTTGATCAAACAAGGAGATAGCAATTACAAATCAGGAAATTATCGGGAAGCACTCAATTTTTATAAAACGGCACAGGCGATGGCTCCTGATCAATTGGGCAATGAAAAGTTGATCGCCTGCTTAAAAGCTTTGCAAGAACCTTCCACCCGAAACAAGAGTAGTCATTAAATCAAGAACACACGACTCTCACTTTTTTGAGCGTCCTGGCTTTAAAATACCAGAACGTTTTTTTATTAGAAATTAAAAAACATTGGAAGTTTCATTTTTTATTCTTAATATTGATTTGCATTGAAGTCTCAACTAAACCGTCCGGTTTGGTTTAAAAATTAAACACATATTTTCAATTTGATTCCTAATTTTCTAGGAAAACATATCCTATTGTACTTGGCAGTCTTATTTACAAAACTGCTCAGCTTCTTCACCGGAGGGTTAAAATCTATTTTTGTATTTTTTAACTTTAAATATATTATTATGAAAAAGATCAAAATTCAAAAGTCCTTAAACTTGGACAAAAAAGTAATTGCAAAGCTTAACGACCAAGAGACCAACAAACTGAAAGGTGGAGCAGGTGGTTACACCAGAAATGGTTCTACCCATTGTCGGTATACTACTTGTCGTTGCGAATAAAAAAAGATTGGGGAGCAATGCTCCCCAACTATTAGACTTTATGTCAAAAAATATGGAAACTACCAAAACATCTATTCAATCTATTTGTGATGAGATTGCCAGAGCATTATCTTCCTCTAAAGATTTGGTTGGCGTGGATTTATTTTTAAGTTCCAAAAATGTTGGTGCCCTGCTTTTTTTGACTCATTACGTTTCTACTCCAATGGCAGGTGAAATGGAAGAAAAAATAGTGGAACTTTGTGAAGGAGTAATCAGCGAATTATTTGAAAAAGCCAATACTAGTCAATTGAGTTTTTCTTCAGGTTTATTGGGCTATGCCTGGCTTTTGAACTTCCTGGAAAATGAGGAAAAATTTGAGTTTCCTGATTCCGAATTCCACGGACAAATTGATGCAATTGCCAAAGATTATGCTATTGCCGAAATTAAAGACACTGGCAATTACGATTTCTTCCACGGCGGGCTTGGCGGTGCTTTTTATTTATTAGAAAGACATCAAAAAACGGATCAATCATTAGCACTCCAACAAATCTTTTTTGCAATAAAAGAAAAAGCAAAAACCAGTATAAATGGTATTTTCTGGCCTGACCTCACCGATCCCAAGGAAAAAGAAAATTGCAACCTTGGCGTAGCACATGGATTACCGAGTATATTGTATTTTTTGTCCCGATTAGTAAAAGCAAATATTGAAAAAACCAAGGTCAATGAATTATTAACTGGTGGCTTAAAGTATTTAATAAATTGTAAAAATGGCACGGAACAAAAAAGTCTCTTCCCCAGCAAATACCCTCCCGAAAACACAAAAAATAAAAGCCGCCTGGGATGGTGTTATGGCGATTTAGGAATTTCGCTTATCTTGTATACCATTGCCGATGCAATAGAAGATGATCTGCTTAAGCAAGAAGCCATCAACACTTGTCTCCACTCAACCCAACGGACTACTTTTGAAGATACTAAAATACTAGACCCAGGGCTCTGTCATGGAACAGCAGGTGCCTCGCATTTGTATCACCGGATGTTTTTAAATACCGGGCGGATAGAATTTCAAAAAGCTGCAAAATATTGGAAAGAACAAACGCTCTTAATGGCCAATAAAACAGAAGGATTAGCTGGGTTTCAACTGTGGAATCCTGCTACGGGCTGGGAAAATAATTATGGCCTGTTGGAAGGCATTGCAGGAATAGGTTTAGCACTGATTACTCAAGAGTTCGGGCAAAACCCAAGTTGGGATCGCCTCTTGTTGATTAGTTAATATTTAATGCTTATGAAACATTATCATTTCCATCCAAAAGTTGTTTTGAGGACTCCCCTGTTGCCTCGGTATTCTTGTTTCAGTACCAAAGAATTAGAAAATTTATTTACTGATCCTATTGTACAGGAAGCTATTTTTTTAAGTTCTCCTAATCTGTACAGCAAACTAAAAGCGTGCTTCGAAGGTGCTATTGATGATCAGAAAGAAATAGAAAATCTACTTCTGAGTCTGACCAAGTATTTGTTGAGAATGAGTAATCGTTGTACGCCATTTGGTTTATTTGCCGGATGTTCTATTTTGGATTGGTCTCCAAATTCTTCGATTGTTTTGGCAGAGAAAGACCAGCTAAAAAGAAAAACTAGGCTGGACATGAAATTCATTTGCGAGTGGATACAGGATTTGGAAAAGCAAGAAACATTAAAAACGCAGTTGACTTACTTTCCCAATCAAACCATTTATGAATTTCAAGACAAATACCGGTATATAGAATTTTTCCTGAACCAAGGCAGGCGTTTTCATCAAATATCAGCGATTGGTAAAAACGAATACATCAGCGAAATTTTAGCTGCGGCAAAACAAGGAGCAACAATAAAAGAGCTGAGTGCACTTATTTGCGATGAGGAAATCAGCGAATCAGACGCCAACGATTTTCTGAATCAAATGATTGATGCTCAACTTTTGCTGAGTGAATTACAAGCCAATGTTACCGGTCCCTCTCCCACGATAAGGATGGAAAATATTTTAAGCCAAAAAGTACTCCAAAATACAAACCTACATTATCAGGCACTTCAAAATATAAGTCAACAAATCTGCAGAATTGATCAACAAAAAAGAAACACACAAAAAGGTTATCAATCCATTCAAAACCAAATTGAGTCGATTGGAATTACTTTTCAGGAAGGCAAACTTTTCCAAACTGACTATCTCCGTTCTTTAGAGCAAGGACAATTATCCACTCGTTTAAAAAACGACTTATTCAAAGCCTGTAAAATACTTCAACGATTAAGTCCTCCAAAAGAACAGCAGGATTTATCAAAATTCAAAGATGCATTTCAAAATAGGTATGAAGATATCGAAGTGCCACTGGTAGAAGTCTTAGACACAGAAAGCGGCATTGGCTATCCTGTCAACACTGGGAAGATTAATAATAGATTCGTTGATGACCTTTCTTTTCCTACTGGCAAAAGTGATTCAAAAATAATATTCGACGATTGGCAAAATTTTTTATTCCAATTGGCGATCACTGCTTTACAAAATAATAGTTCTGAAATTGATTTAAAGGATCATGTTTCCCAATTGGATCAATTGAACCGAAAGACCAAGCTACCATTAGGCAATAGTCTTGGAATATTTTTTAGCATTTTAGGAAAAAAAGGCGAAAAAGAAAAAATTCTAATCAAAGGTATCTCCGGGCCAAGCAACACTAAATTAATCGCCAGATTTGCCAATGATTTTGAAGAAATGAATAAGCTGGTAACAGAGTTAGCCAAGCAGGAGGAAGAATGGTTTCAGCAAAAAGATCAAATAGTGGCAGAAGTCATTCATTTGTCAGAAGCCAGAGTGGGCAATGTTTTATTTCGACCTCATTTGCGAAAGTATGAAATTCCTTATCTAGCCAAATCTACCCTTCCGGTGGAACAACAAATTGAAATTACAGACCTTCTGGTTTCTGTACAAAACGGGTCTGTTGTATTGCGATCCAAAAAGCTAAATAAAAGAGTCATTCCTAGGATTTCCTGCGCTCATGCGTTTTGGCAAGAAGCATTGCCTATTTATCATTTCCTCGGAGACCTTCAAAGTCAGGAAGAAATCACTGATTTGTTTTTTAACTGGGGAAAAATTGCGAGTAAATTTCCAAGCTTACCCAGAGTAAAATTTGGCAATTTGTATTTTGCTGCCGCTCGCTGGAACCTCACTAAAAAAGACCTAGAAAACTGGAAATCAAAAACCATCGAAGGAACCACACTTTGGAGAGAAAAATTAAACCTCCCTGAAAAAGTATTTTTCGTAGAAGATGACAATAAATTGTTAATTGATTTTAGGGAAAGACGATCCATAGAGGTTTTCTCTGAGGCGGTAAAAAACAAAACCGCTATAATTCTGGAAGAAGATTTACGAGAGGAAGAAAATGCCTTTGTTACAGATCAAAATGGCTTCACCTATTCCAATGAGTTGATCGCATTTATCAACAAAGAGCAGACTTCTGAAATAAAATTTAAACCAAAACAATTCTCCACTCCTCATTCAAAAACCATCCGAACTTTCTCGCCTGGCTCCAAATGGATTTATTACAAACTCTATTGCGGCATTCAATTGCAAGACCAATTGTTAGTCGATCTCATTCAGGGTTTTATGGCCGATCCGAAGATTGAAGATCACATTGACAAGTGGTTTTTTATTCGATTTTATGATCCCGATCCACATCTCCGGGTAAGGTTTTTATTAAAAGACGCCCGACAGTTTGGATACCTCATTCAAGCATTTAATGATCGACTAAAAAAATTCCAAACCAACAAAATCATTCGAAAAATCCAGCTAGAGGAATACAACAGAGAATTAGAACGCTATGGAAGCAATACCATAGAATCTGTAGAATCTCTTTTCTCTTTTGACAGTCAGGCTACTTGTCAATTTATCCACTTACTAGAAGAAGACATCGAAGAATCTGTCAGGCCACTTTTTGCCTTAAAATCTATTGACGCCTTGCTGAATGATTTTGGATTTTCTCTAAAAGGAAAAATTGAACTCTTTGAATTTCTTTCTTCTTCTTTTGGCAAGGAATTCTCCATCAATGCTACTTTACGGAAGCAAATAAATAAAAAGTACAAAGACCTCCATTCTGATATTTTTGCTTGCTTTTCTGATGATTTTGAACATTTTCCATTCCTTCCTGCTATCAACGAAATATTAGAATCACGCACTCAAAAGCAGAAAAAATTCGTAGCGCAAATATTAAAAACCAAAGCCCAAGATCAACTAAAAACACCTCTCCTCGATTTGGCTTCCAGCCTGATCCATATGCTCTGCAATCGATTGTTTATCGATCAACAACGTGCACATGAATTAGTGGTTTATTTTCTCCTCTTAAAATATTACAAAGAATTATTTTACAGAAACGTTTGATTTTTCCATAAAAGGAAGGGCAAAAATTATTTCCACCAATTCCTGAGAATTGTTTATTTTGCGTTTTCATACCGAGAAGTTGTTTGAAACTTCGGAATAAACCTCAAAGCCCCTATATATGAAAAATTCAATCTTACTATTTTTTTGCTTTGGCATTCTTTTGCCTTTGCTTCCTGCCCAAAACTCTAATAGCACTCATTATGCGATTGTCTATCAAGGAGAGAAAAAAGGTTGTGTGAATGAGAATGGAAAGTTTATCATTCCTTTAGAGTATGATATGATTTGGGGTTTTGAGGAAGGCATGGTAGTCGTCAACAAAGGAGCAAGCTATGATGACAATTACAATTTGGTTGGGGGTAAATGGGGTTTTATCGACCGCAATGGAAATATAGTTATTCCATTGGAATATGAAAAGGCCGGAGACTTTTCGGAAGGTTTAGCCAAAGTAAAGAAAAATGGAAAATTTGGTTTTATTGACAAACAAAACAGAACCGTCATTCCTTTTAAGTATGAAGATGTTCAATCTTTTTCAGATGGTTTGTCCATTGTAAAGATCAAAGATAAGTGGGGAGCTATTGATACCAAAGGCCAATTGGTCATTCCAGCTGTCTATGATGAAATCAATAATTTCAATGAAGGCGTTGCTGCTGTTTTCCATTTACAAAAAAGAGTTGTCGATGAAGAATATGGTGGGTCTTTCGATCAAGGCACTTATGGACTAATTAATAAATCCAATAAACTATTATTGGACACAATTTATCAGTACATCGGGTATATGGAAAATGGTTTAGCCCGTATTAGAAAAGGAGACCTCAATGGATTTATAAATAAAACTGGAAAAATAGTTATCCCAATTGCACATTATGAATTGTCTGGTTTTTCAGAAGGTTTAGCTGCTGTAGGAAAATACATAGATGAGGAGGAGGAAGACTATCGTTATGGTTATATCAACACCCAAGGAGAATTGGTCGTCGATTATAAATTCACTTATGCCAAGGATTTTGAAAATGGACTGGCTCTTGTGGAAAATGGATACTATGATTACGATACTGGCGGATTCAACGTGATTGACAAAGAAGGCAATTTTTTGTTTGATGAATTTCACCCCAATATTGATCAGTACGACGATGTACTCCTGGTAGAAAACAATTCCGGGAAACATGCCATCCAGTATGACGGCACCAAATTAACTCCCAGCGGTTATGAAAGCCTAAGCTATCTAGGCGACGGATATTTTTTCGGAGCACTTGCCAATAATGGAGATAAAACCCTATTATTCAAAGATAAATTTACAAATTTAAAGTCCTATTTCTTTTCCATGCGGGCAGGAGTTGAAGAACTTTTTATTGCAGAAGTAATCACTGAAAAAGAATATGATCTGATCACCAAAGTTGGTCTAATCAATTCAAAAGGACAATGGATTTTAGAGCCCCAATTTGATTCTATGGGTAGTTTTGAACCTTTGGATGATTAAAAGTCGGGGTTACGGTGTGCGTGTTTCAATCCCATTTCTTTCCTTCAAATAAAACTTCAAATCCGCGATAAGTTGCTCGATGCATGATGGTGGCATGAGATTCTTTTGGAAAGGGTTCAAAATGAATGGCTAAATTTTTATTTCCAGCTTCTTCAAAGGCGGCTAATAATTTATCCATGCCATCTTTCATTTCAGCGCCTTCTGTTCCAAGGGCAAGGTATACTTGTTTTTTCAATTTTGGATGAACTTTTAAAAAAGTGCTTGCCCGTTTAACCAGAGCCTGATCATTCCACCACAGACTAGGACTGACTATGAGATATTTGTCGAATAGATCTGGTTTCGTAAAAAGTATTTCCGCAGCCAATAAACCACCCAGCGATTGGCCAATAATTGTTTTTTCTTCCGATACTCGATACTTTCGTTCCATAAAAGGTTGCAATTCCTTTTCCAGAAAAGCCATAAACCGAGGCGTTCCACCTGCATTGGGAATGTGTTTTTTATCTTCTTCCACCATCGAATCCGTCGTAAAATCTCGATAGCGATCCACATTGGCAATGCCGACCAAAATACATTTGGGCATTAATTCATACATGTGAAAATACTGCACCAAACCCGCCATATGCGGATAATCCTCTTGTGCAGATCCATCCAAAAGATAAATCACAGGATACTTTTCTTTGGAGTCCTCTTCATAGCCTTGCGGCAAATAAATATTGAGCATCCGAGTTTCCGATAATTCTTTGGAATCTATTTTTTCTACTGTTCCAAATTGAAAAGGAATGGCATCCTGAGCGAAAAGAGGCGATGCTAAAAAACCGGGGAAAAGAATTGAGGCGAGCAACAAAAAGAATCTCATTTTCAGGTCTTTAATAATTTACAAATAAGTGTCCTAAAAATAGAGTGCTTTCCTTTTCGTTTTCTTTCAATTTTTGAAATTAATTAAAATTTCCCGATCATCCCCAGTAAATAAACGCTTTTGATAAACTCTCGATTGGTTCCTTCAATTTCTGTCTGACCTGCAGTTGCATAAAACTTGCGCCGCAAATGCCGAAGGCAACCTTCCAGGTGTCGATCTACATCAGTATTTTCTGCAATTCCATCCTCATTAAACGTCATCTAGTCCCAGGCTCCAGCATAGATGGTATAATCGCCAAATCCCTTAAAAAGTCAGTCAAAGTTGTATGCTTTAAATTCGCTATTAAAAGTGAGTTAGAGTTTACCTCTGTAATCTACAAATTTACACAAGCTCCATTGCACTTAAAAAATTAAAGTAATAACTATGCTTTTTTTAGAATCCTCTGTTAGGGGCTCTAAAAAAAACAAGCTCCATTTCAATGTTACTTGAAATGGAGCTTAAAAAATTATTTCGTTGAATTTACTCTTTCACTATTTTCACCACACTACTCTGCTGCTTATCAGAAGCAATCATTACGAAGTAAAGACCTTTATCAAACGTTGTACCTAAATTCAGCGTGCCAGTAGTAGCATCCAGTCGTTGGGAATAAATTTCCTGTCCAAGCATGTTGTAAACCATAACCTGAGCATCTTTTTCGGAAGCTTCCATTTGATATTCCAAAGTAAAGGAATTATTAAATGGATTGGGATAAGCCGCTAATTCTGCCTGTAAGTTTTCAAATTCATTTATACCAACCGTCTTAATAGTTCCTTCTACCAAAAAGGCATCTACTCCGGCTTCTACCAAATGACCTGCTCCCAAATCCATTGTACGAAAAGTCATGTAAACAGCATCCGTCAGCGGAAGATAGTCAGAGACCTTAAATTTTGTTTGAGGCCTCCAGGCACCTTCACTTTCTGTTATTATCTCAATGACTTTTTCATCTACTCCATTATTGATGCTTACGATCAGTGAATCATCTGGATTTCCATTTCCACCACCATTTACAAACCAGGTGTAAAAAGAAATCTCCGCTTCTTCATAATCACTTAAATCCATTAATGGAGAGTTCAAAATTACCGTTCCACCATCCACATCTGCATCTCCGGCACCGCCTCCGCCATTGGCGGTCATGTAGCACTCCTCTCCCAAGTCGCTGTCAATATCTTCATTTACATTACTAAATCCACCACCAAAAGTAGTTGCAATTGGAGTACCCCGTTCCCATGTTCCGGTAGAAGCATCTACATTAATAGACTCCCATCCAAGATCTAAAACGAAATCATCTTTATATCCAGGAGTCAATTCAATTTCAACTTGATCCATACCAGATACATAAGTAAGATCAAAAGCATTTTCCATAAAGCCCCAAGCTCCGGCATAGACGGTAAAATCTCCTTCCAGAAAAGCAATGCTACTTTCTCCATCCATTCCGGTAGCCGTATCAAATTCATCCGTGTTGTTAAACAGTCTTACTTTACTATTAGGAACTGGCAAGCCTGTATCCGCATTGATTACTTTGAGATCCAGAATGTTTTTTGGTTCCAACTCTGCATCCAAAGTAGTGACCACTCCATTGGTCAAAGTGGCTTCCAGGGTTTTTGAGTAATAGCCTGATTTAGAAAATTCCACCATATAGGTTCCGGCAGTAGCATAACCCGTTTTGTACACTCCTTGAAAATCAGTATTGGTTCCAGCTTCAATGAAGTCTTGTACTTCAACCGTTACATTATTGATAGGTGTGCCATCAAATTCAGAAATGATTTCTCCTTCCAGGTAACAAGCCCGGATATAGCTTGGTTCCAAAACAATCAACCCTGATTGAATATCAGAGGCTAAAATCAAACCGGATGGCAAATAGGGATATGCTCCCCAACAGCCAGAGAAACCACCATCGCCTCCCAAATAAGTATCGTAAGCAGCTACCTGTACTAAATTGTCAGGTTTGCTTCCATCGATTACTACAATTCCGTCGGTATACCAAGAAGTGATCAAGAAGCCATCTTCATAATGGGTATTGTGTGGAATTACCCCTTTTCCTTTTGTCGCTTTTGGCTGGTAAGAATCCATTAATTCCACCTCATTCAAATCCGAGACATCATAGGCATCAACAAAGGCATTTGGTTTTTCATCAGTAGTGAATAAATAATCGCCATCATCAGACAACCAGGCATTGTGAGTAAAATTGGTGGTCGTTGACTCCGTGGTCCAGGTTGATGCATTATTTTTTACCGAAACATCTTGAACAGAAAAAACACCTGCATTGATATCAGAACTCCACAAAGTATCTCCTCTTACAAAGTTATCGTGAGAATAGGCCGCTCTTCCTTGACCAACATGTACAGGCACTCCAGGAGTAGTATGAACATCTAAAATAACAACTCCGCCATTATTGATTCGGCTGTCATTGACATCATCACAACCAGATAGGTAAGCAAAACCATTTTCATCAATGTAGATGTTATGGCATTTTCCCATTGTTCGGGTTGTCCCATTAATGGTAAAATCCAGGTAGACATACTCTGAAGTAATATTATCTGGAGCTCCACTCATATCAATAATCAAAAGGCCATCTGTCCCGTCATCAGTAGTGACGTAAACATGATCGCCCCAGGATTTCATATCTCTCCAAATAGAATTAGCTCCAGGAATATAAGCCACCTCAACAGGGTCTGCCGGATCTTCAAGGCTAATAACAGCAGTAGCATCAACTGTTCCCAGAATGGCATATTCAGTACCATCTGAAGCTACATAACCCCAAACATCATTGCATGCTTCGGAATAATCATAGCTGGAAACCAGACTTAGATTTATATTTTCTTGAGCTTGAAGTGATCCAAGAAAGAATAGGAATACGAACAGGAATAAATTAGATCTCATCTTATTTATTATAATGTGATTAGAATATTGGTTTATTAACGCAAAAAGGCCACCAAAAGTAGTATAATTTGCAGGATTCTTCATTATTTATAGCCAAAGTGTATGAGGATCGACAAAGACCTGATTTTTTTGTTTACTACTATACATTTGAAGCCAGGAAAACACAGGAATTTAAAAGAAAAAGGGAATTTTTCATGGAATTATCCCATACAATTTATTACTTTGCTTAATCGCAACACTTTTATGCTCTATCCGGGATGCAAAAATATTTTTTCCTGATTTATTGAGATCTAACCTTTTCGCATTTTTTACACTTTCTCAGGAGAATTAAATATTCACAAAAGAACTGTCTTTCAATAGGTTATCAATTGATTTGCCTCGAAAGTCAGCTATTTTTTTGTCAAAACCTAAAGCATGAAACGTATAATCCTACTCCTCTTACCAGGTTTACTATTCCCACTTTTTACCTTTGCACAAATACTTGGTTACACCAATCCTGATGACTTTACTGTTTGTCAGAACGAATCTTTTCGTATTACCATACAAAACAATACGGGCGCTACGCTGGAAAATGTCACGATTAACCTGACTTTACCCTGTGCAGTAGAATATGTGCCAGGCAGTATCAACGGGTCGTCCGAGGGAGATATAAGTAATCTAAATGCTCCGGTATTTGATGTCCCTGATATTTCTATTGGTTCCAACAGAATTATAAATATTATGCTTCACGCTCCCTGTGATGCACTCACCTGTATCGACGAAGGCACTTTATTTACCAATATCATCAGCCTGAATCACAGTGGAGGAAATACAGAAATCACCACCGACCCTTATGTCGTGGAAACACCGCTTTTGGTTATCCGACGAGTAGACAGCCCTGTTCTTATCGGAACCAAAGGTCAGACCTTGCTAAGAAAAATCTATATCCGAAACACCCGTTTGGGTTCCGTCGATAAATTTACTTTTACAGATCTTCATGACCCGGAATTGGCAATTAGCTCCAGTATCGGAACAGATATTTCTCCAAACAACCAAACCTTTTCCCTGGAATTGACAAGTAGTGATTTTTCATCTATTGGCGATGGAGATGGTCTATTTGAATTCAATGAAGAAATAGTTTTGGAGGAGCAAATTTTGATCACCGCCTGTGCTTTTGACAAACCTTCTTTATTGTCTGAAATTTTTGTCAATTGGGGATGCAATGGAACTACTTGTACTAATCCACTACCTAATCAACTGGCCGTAGTAAAAATTGAACTCAATCCCAATGTCGGTCCAATCCTTGATTTTGCCGGAACGGTTCAGGATCCAACCTGCTACTGTACAGATGAACTTATAGAACAATCGCTTACCATTGTCAATACTGATCCCTTTTCTTCCGCCAGTGAAGTTTTTATCTCTGTTTCCCAATTTGCCTTACAAGGTTATTTCCCGCAAGGTCCAATCAAATTAGTATTTGGCAATGATACTACCGAAATCCTTCCTGAATACGAAATTGAGGGAGATCAAGATTGCATTGCTGGCCTTGATGTTTTTTCAACAATGAAAGTTACCATTCCAAATATTCCGGCATTGGCTACCGCCAAACTATTTTGGAATACCTTGTTTTGTACTCCATTTGAATGCCAGTCTGGCCCCAACTCCTGGAGGTATACCTACGCTTATCAAAAAGATTGTGCCCAACTAGGAGACATTTTTCATAATGAAAGCAATCTCGCTGCACTAAGCACAAACCCTGCTTTACTCACTAGCCAATACCTTCCTTTGGCAGAAATATTTAATGATGGAACAACTGCAACGATTCAATATGCTGTAAGTAGTTATGTCATCGACGAAGTAGCAGGGACTTTACAAATGTGTATTTTCCTGCCCTGTGGACTGGAAGTACAAACCACAGATTGGATTTTTGCAGGGCAAACTCCTACTAGTGTCAATATTGAAGAACTGGATGAAGAAGATAAAATCACTTTACAATATGCCTTACCACTCCCGCTCGAAACAGACACACTAGACATTCCTGTGCAATTTCTATGTGATGAACTTTGCAATGAAATTGAATGTAAAGATTCGCTCATCACCAGTTGTACAGACATTTGCGGCGGTGTCACTTTTTCCATTTCTCCAAGAGCTGTCACAAGTTTAAATATTGACAATACTTGCCCTTTGGAATGTCAACCAAACACTTGCAGTGGCTACCCTTATCAGTATAATTGTGAGATAGAAGTTTGTCTAGATACCATCGCCGGTTATGCAGAAATTACTGATTTCACTTTCTTGAGAACCAATTTTGGAATACCTGACACGGGAGATGATTTTATTCCCGACCCCGGCGATCCTTTTGATTTGGATAATATACGCCTCGACCGGGCATTGACCGGAGATACCTTGGAATTGAATTTAAATAGTATTGTCCAAATTGATTTGGAAGACACTACTTTCGTTAATGGATTTATCAACTTTGACCTTCAAGCCAATTGTTCTTCTGCCAATTTTCCACCTTGTAATCCTGTAGCCTTATTGACGCCCGGAAGTGGTTTAGATAATTTTAGCAATGTCCTCGAAATCTTTGACCGCAGTGCCGGACAGTGGTATATCTGCGATCAATTGCCTTTAATGATTGGAGGTCCTTCAGATTACAGTTATGATATTTCAGTATTTGAATTGGGCATCTGTGGTGTTCCGATTGATTTTAGATACGACCAGGGAGACTCGATAAAAATAACCAGTCGATTTAAGGTTAAACACAATTTGGCTTATGTCAATACCGTCAATTATGTCAATCCAAGAACTGCACTATTAACGGCCAATCCCAAAATTGATCTTTTCAATTCTCCTGCGGAAAGAAGACTCAATTGTAGTTGCCCTTTAGCCAGTATCGACATCACGGGCTATGGAATCAACAACCCGGCAAATATCGCGAGTTTTATACCACAGTGTAAGGTCGGAACCACAGAAGGCTATCCCGATGATTTTTCCATCAACCTGCGTTTTGGCAATTTCTTTCCCTACGAATTTCGCCCCATCAGTCAATTGCTGGAATGGAAACAGGAAGTTCATCCGGCCATCAATTTGGTACAAGTAAATATCCAAAACTTAAGCAACAATTTTACGACCATTTTTCAAAATATCACCATTCCATTCACTATTGACAATGGTTATTATGTTGCCGACTTTTCTGCCATTATTCCAGATCTATTAGATGAAAGTTTTTCTGTAAAAATGGTTTTGGAATACGAAACAGCAGAATGTGGACTGGAAGAAACGGAGATCGATATTCCAAGATCATTCTTGTATGCACCGCTTCCGGAGTACACCGAATTAATGACAGAATATCCCGGCACCAAAAGATACACCCAAAGAGAACCAGATGTCAATCTAGCCTCTGATTTATGTGATGCTACTTTTCTCAATAATGTAGTGGCCTGGAATTTAATTTTTGATAACACGCCAGTTTCCAATAATAACAAAGACAACCTTACTGCTTTTAACTGCTGGGTTCGCCCCGTTTCCACCAGTGGACTTGTTGGAAATTTTCAATTGGTAAACAGCGAGACCAGCCAGATTTATCCTTCTGAAAACGGTATTTTCCAAATCGGAGACTTACTCAACAGAGACAGCATTCCTTTACTCCTCACAGGCATCAATGAATCCTGTATGGAGGAAAATATTGTTTTTGAATATGGTTGGAGTTGCGAACCCTACACCGATGTCATTGATCCCCCTTGTGAAGTTTTGGAATTGACTTGTAGCTTTCAAACACCTCCGGGTGTAATTGATATGCAACCCGATCCTGTTGGCATCAGCGCTTCTCTTTGTGATACCATGCCTTGGTTGGAAATTGAGATATTC
>JAVJHY010021261.1:0-24075 GCA_035593235.1 Phascolosoma agassizii
GCGGGCGTCATCCGAAAAACGGACTTCTTTAGCTCCCATTGCTCTTTTCCTCTGAAATTAGTTAGACGTTGCCAGTGCTTTAGGCGTCGAAAACGGCCATGATGTCGTCTTCACGCATCACGAGTAATTCATCTTCCTCGACTTTGATCTCCGTGCCGGAATATTTACCGAACAAGACCTTGTCACCGACTTTAAGATCGAGCGAGCGAACGTCGCCGCTATCAAGTACTTTGCCATTTCCGACAGCGACGATTTCGCCCTTAGAGGGTTTTTCGCTGGCCGAATCTGGGATCACGATGCCGCCGGCGGACGTTGTGTCCTCTTCGGTACGTTTGACCACCACTCGATCGTGTAACGGGCGGATTTTCATATGTCTATCTCCTTAAGTCTCCATTTAATACATTGATTTATAAGAGTATTATTCTTATTACTAGCACTCTCTGCTTAGTAGTGCTAGGTAATATAACGGCAAATTTTTCGAAGTCAAGAAAATGGCCTAGATGCGCCACTCGATCGGTTAGCCCACGGCGCCCTAGGGCCGCTCAGTACTCACAGATCTGCGCGCCAATGCGGAAACTCTCGCTGTTAATTGGCGCTACGTAGCGGATATCAGGGTCACGACCGATACCAACTCAGCGACGGACAGTTGCGGCGCCGCTTGCCAAAGTTTTCAAGCGCAAGCGCGGGTCCACCCAAAACCGGGGAGACGGTAGCGTTGGCCTATGACTACGTTGCTGATCGTTGGGTTATGTCGGTCTTGCGCCGATAGCGCATAAAGCATCGGTGAGTTGGCATTTCCGGCCTAAACCAGGGCGATTCGGCCTGCGTTTGGTATCTGATAGAACGACTCTTCACTATACTAGTTGGGGTGAAAACAATGATTATTGGCCCGAAGTGCCAATGCCGAATGAGGAAACCCGGTCATGATGACAGCCGAGAGCTCGACCATCGACGATTCTATCGAATTGTTTCTAACACACTGCCATCGTCGGCAATTTCCGCAGAAGTCGGCGATTATCCGCCAAGGTGATCCAGCAGGAGAGTTGTATTACATCATCAATGGCTCAGTGACGGTGTTGCTCGAAGACGACAAGGGCCATGAAATCGTATTGGCCTACCTCAATCCCGGTGATTTCTTTGGTGAAATCGGTTTGTTCAATGAAGACGCGAACAGAACAGCGTTAGTCAGAGCACGTGCGGATTGTGAAATCGCCCAAATCAGTTACGGGAAACTGCGCGGATTAACCGATTTATATTCGGACTTAATTATTGCCATGACCTCGCAAATTGCGCGGCGCTTGCGCAATACGAATCGTAAACTCGGCGACCTCGCATTCATGGATGTTTATGGACGAGTCGCCCGAACCTTACTCGATCTGTGCCGCGAGCCGGACGCGATGAGCCACCCCGACGGCATGCAAGTGAAAGTAACTCGTCAAGAGCTTGCTCGCTTGGTCGGGTGCTCGCGAGAAATGGTCGGTAAAGTGCTAAAAGATATGGAAGAGCAGAAACACATCATGGCTCACGGTAAGAACATTGTCGTGCTAGGCGTGATTCCAGGCGAGATTCCCAATATCGACGATGTCGACGAACTACTAGTATGAGTAGCGGTTAGCGGCCTATCTGGGTTGCACGTCGCACGGAAAACTTTTTAACCTCTTCTTGCACCGTTCAGGTGCTGCTACCTATCGTGACCAGGCTTTAGAAAAACGCCGCCCGTCGGAGACCGGCGTACGTCACTCGATAACTCAATATATTGATGGAATCAGATCCCTGGTCACAATATACTGTGGCACCGGCCGTCTAGACCGAACACTAGCTGAATCACCTTGGATTAAAGAAATTCTCGCGAGGGGCCAAATTTGAGTCGAACGTTGGCAAGCTGTTTGTGCATCGTCGTTGTTACTTCGGCGCTCGCCGTCGAGGTAGACGATAACTCCTTGGATCGAGGCGACAAATTTGCCGATGACGAGTTTCGGCAGCTGCGCGTTACCGCGGGTAAGCAACCGTCGGAGGCGTTGCCTGGCAAGAACCATCCCGCAACTACCCAAACAACGGCTGGTTCGGCGATATCACAAGACGAAATGAACGCATTGCGATTGGCCCGAGCGCACGGTATTTCGATCAAAAATGCGCATCGAGTTATCGACCATCCGCGCGCGCGTAAACCGGCTCAGCGCGGTGGAGACAATGTGGAGATAGGGTTGGTCGCGCGATTAGCGCGCGCGCGACGCGGGCTACAATCGGAAAACGCCGAAGACGCAATTCACGAGATTAAATTGCTCGCCGAGATTGCTGCCGAGCACGAGGTGGGCTCGGTGAGTGCGGCGGCACAATTCCAGCTTGGCGAACTGTACTACGCCGGGCGTATCGTCCCGCACGATGAGGCGCTCGCAATAACTTATTATCGGATGGCAGCGTTTGGCGGCCATCAAGGAGCACAAATAGCGCTCAGCGCTATTTACCGGCAGGTCGGATTGCCGTTACCCGAGTTTCCCGCCGCGGTGGCGCGCACCGATACCCGACGGTCGGTGACACCCGATATTACCTTTAGCGGATTCGTCGAATTTGCCCAACTCCTGCCACTGGCAAGCGATGTGAGCTTCGATTTAAGGAATTTTCCTAGCTATGTACCGTTAACTCGCGCGTCGTTAATCAAGCAATTGGACGAACAAAAGCGACCGTCGGAGGAGCACATCGGGGGCAAGAAGGCGCTCAACACCGGTGCGCTGGATACCAGATTCGAACCACATGGGCGTAGTGGCGCGGCGCGCAAGTATTACTACAATAGCGACGTCGAGGCGTGGGCGTGTTACTGCCTATCCCCAATTCTCGCCGCCTAGACGAACACAAAGTTATGGCGTGTTATCGCAATCGAGTATTTCCATGGTTGCTGGATCATCTGGTCGTCGGCGAACAGCTGGAGGCGATCCGTGATCGTGTAGTTGGCCAGGCCGTGGGGCATGTGCTCGAAGTAGGCTCAGGTACAGGCGCAAATTTTTTATCCTATTCGAATGCCGTTTTCTCGTTAACCACCGTCGATCCGAACCCCGGGATGAACAAACGCGCGCGGCGACGAATAAAATATCTCGATTTCTCCGTAGATACCCGGGAGCTCCGGTGCGAAGCGCTGCCGATGAAAGACGCGACGTTCGATTGCGTTGTTACTACACTGACACTTTGCAGTTTAACCGATACGCAAAAATCTCTTAGCGAAATCTATCGAGTCCTCAAACCAGGCGGGCGCTTCCTGTTTTTGGAACATGGATTGTCAGATTGCGCGGAAGTGGCGAATTGGCAAACGCGGCTCACGCCTCTGCAGAAGCGGTTGTTCGACGGTTGTCATTTAAATCGCGAAATTGACAAATTAGTTCGCCGTGCGGGTTTTGAGTTGGGTTCGCTGAACAATTATTTTTTAGAGAAGATGCCTCGCGCCTACGCCTGTATGTACGAAGGGGTGGCGACAAAATAGAGGCGCGCCGCCACGGATCTGGAGGCGCGCTAAACTCAATTTAAGAGGCGACGCTAATGCGCCTGGCTTTCGCCTTTTCCACTTTCGCGATAACGATTTCTAGCACCCCATGCTCGCCGCGCGCGCTAATTCGCTCTGCATCGGCGGTATCAGGAAGCGAAAATCGGCGATAAAAGCTACCGCTGGCCCGCTCGTTTCGCTTAAATCCCTGCTGCTCTATATGACGTTCGTCCTTCCTTTCACCTTGAATCGTTAGGATACCGTCGTCCATTGTAATTTCGATTTCTTCGGGAGCTACGCCGGGGATATCGGCCGTAATCACGAACCGTTCGGTTTGCTCTTGGATATCAACTGCCGGTAGCCAGCCACTGGTCTCGACTTTCGAATTGTTATCGTTGTTGAGGCCAGAAACGCGGGTTTGAAACGCCCGATTAACTTCGTCGTGGAGTCTCGAGAGGTTTGACCAAGGGTCGTAAGATATAAGTGCCATAGCGGCCTCCAATAGGTTTAATTGTGCTATGACTCATAAGGTGGGGTCGTCTCGATCTAATTCAAGACGGGGAGAAAAAATATGTGCTATCTGATAGACGTCGGTTTTAATGTAATTCCTAGTCGCGTTAGCGCTCGCTACTTTTAAACATCAAATTTTTCGCGAACTCTCCGGCGATTCGGGCGTCGTGTTTTGCGGATTATGGTTGAGCGATCTCTCAATTTCCCGCGCAAATTTCTCGATCCGTTCACGTAGCTCCGGCACATGTTGTTTGATTTGACTTTCGATCTTGGATATTTCCTGTTCGATTTGCGGTAGCGCTTGTTCGAAGTCCGACATCGATTTGTCGATGCCGTCGCGTAAGGCGCTGCCAAATTCCTGCACTTTATTTAGCACGCTAGCGAGCTTTCCAGCGCTTGCGATCGCATCAATTGTTTTGTTGTAATCGACTTTCCATTGTTCGTCCTCGAGAACTAGATAGGTCTTTAAAGGAAAATTTAGCGGTTTATCGCCGTTTATTGTCACAGTCGTGTCGACCGTCGCAACGTTGCTATCGATCACTGTGCGCGCGAACGTCGGGTCCGAAATAGGCAAGACATCGTCAAGCGATCCAAGCGCGGCGGCGTCGGCTGCGGTAACGTGTTTTTTTACCCCTTTAGCGTCGCTCCGCTCGATGGCGGTCCAAAATTGCGTTGCAACTTCTTGGGGTTGAAGTTGTTTCGCGCACGCGCTGCATAGAATGACGAGTATAAAGAGCCCGAACCGGACCGAAATATTAGGCATATGAGATCTCGCAAAATTGAGGGAGCGTGCTTGAGGCGGGGCTACAATCGAAGCCGCCTGGCATGCCTGTTAACGATTTGTCCCTGGAATCTTAGCGGAGTTCCAAAAATTTTTCGCGACGAAATTCAATCGGCGAAATGCGGTTCGCCTTATTGAATCGATCGATCGACCATTTGTGGGCCGCTAAATGGCGTTCGATCGGGCGCTAGTATTTTCCCCATTCGTACGACTCGACGCCAATCTTCATCGGCAATTTCTGCACGATGATGTCCATGTAAATCCTCGGCGAGGTTACAGAATTCTTCGACTTTTTCCGTCATATAATAAACTTCGAGTAAACGCAGTTTTGCCAATTGATTGCGCGGCGTCTCCTCGATTACTTCGAGTAGTAAGGCTTCGGCGTCGATATAGCGGCCGTGCGAAATATTCGAAGCGATACGTTCGTCTCTATCTAATCCTTCAAACTCTGCATTCTGTTCAACAAGCTCGATCTGAGAGTTGATGGCATCGTGCTGAACGACCTGCGACACACTAGCGCCAGCTTCCAATTCTAAACGCGACGTTGCTTTGCGCGTTACCGCAGCCTTGCGTTGGGATTCTAAGGCGGCGTGATCGCGCGCCTCACGGCGCCTCGCGGCTGCTTGAACAAGTTTGCCAATACCAAATAAAAGCAGCACCGCAGCAATTAGCGATGCGATTGTCAGCCCAACGGGGTTATTGCTCCAGTCGAAAATGGACGAACTGGTAGCTTGATGATCCGCGCCATTCTCGCTCGCGGGGACGCTACTAGGAGTTGTAGGTAGAATATCTTCTGTTGCAGTTTCGTTGTTGGCGTCGTCCTCGGAAGTCCCTACCGTGTTATCCGTAGACGGTGCCGGAATAGATTCATCAGCGCTCGCTTGGTTTTCTTTAGCCTCCGCGAAGCGTTTCAGTAGTGCTGCGTATCGTTCTTTCAGCGCGTCCATTTCGGTGGCGGCTTGTGGTTTTCGAGTACGCCAATCGACAGGTTCGCGCACCGGCGCGATCGATGCGGAGGCCGTGTTGTTTTCTGGTTGCGAGGCAACGGAAATCGATTCGGTGATTATTGGCGCTGCTTCGCCAGGGGGGAGGGTGAGGGACATTATTTTACCCGTGGGTGTCGCATTCGTTGGTTCGGTCACTGCAGCCGGTGCATCTAATGCCACGCTGGCAGCGCCCGGTAATACAAGACTTGCGCCCAGCATTAAGCGATTGCGATCGCCGTCGACGAAGGCGTGCGGATTCGATTCGAATATCGTGCTCACTAAATCGGTCGTGGCGCGGTTTCCTCCTTGCCCGACTCTATTTGCGATACCCCACAACGTGTCGCCGTTACGCACGACATATGTTTCACCGTTTAGTAATGGTGCTGCCGATTCCTGTGTGGTGTTACTCGCGCGTCGTCTGGGTGGCGGGCTATTGCGCACCCGGCGCTGCGGTCGTTCAGCAATCGGGTTAGGCGTTAGCGTATAGTTGCGCATCAAAGCAACGTCCCGCCCGTACACCTTTACGCGCAGTGCAATCGCGGGTTCAGAGATCGGCGTGGCGGTTGACAGTCGGATAGTCGCGTAACCAGACTCGTTGTACATTATGCGCGCCTCGATCTGGTCTACAAGTGCGGTTAACCGAGTATTACGAAAGTAGGCAAGATCGGGTAATACTTTTACACTGACCGGCGCGGCGAGATCTGCGCTGTTTAACCAGATACCAACGGTGGCGTTCAATGGTTCGCCGATGCGGGAATGGGAGGTGATTTGGCCGAGCTGAAGCGCATTCGCTACGCCTCCAAGTAGCAGAGAGCCGCTCAAAATCAGAATCTTACTTAGCGCATTTACGTCGACATGTCGCATCTGCTGATACCCCGGCTGAGTGCCGTTAAGAGAATATACTGCCACTTTTTTTGCGCATAATACGTAAAATCCACCCGTAAATGATTGAACTAGTACGCAACGCGCGGCGATTTCGCTATTCGCTCGGAAAACCTCGTCTCAGGCATCAGTTCGCTCTAGCCAGTACAACTTGTGCCTCGCGTTCTGTGAATACCTACATATGGGACTGCCATGTCCGATAATCGGTCGACCGTGAAGGACAAATATTTCGACGAGGCGTACTACGCTCAGTATTACGAAGACCGCAAGACGCGGGTGGCCGATTCGAGTTATTTCGAGCGATTAGCGCGTTTCATTGTTGCCTATACGCGGTTACTAGACATCTCGGTGCGATCGATAGTCGATCTCGGGTGTGGCATTGGTACCTTAAAACGTCCGCTCACAAAAAGATTACCGAAAGCCGGCTATACGGGCGTTGACGTAAGCCCTTATGCGTGCGAAGTGTATGGATGGGAGCTCGCTTCTATTACCGAATACACATCGCCGAACCCCTTCGATCTCGTCGTCTGTCACGACGTCGTGCAATATCTCGGCGATAAACAAGCAAAGACGGCGATCAATAATATTGCCAAATTGAGCAACGCCGTTGTGTATTTTAGTGTGCTGACAAAGGAAGACTACGAACAAAACTGTGATAAGGCGCGCACGGATTCCGACGTATTCCTACGCACGACGGATTGGTATAGAAATCGGATGCGCAGAGATTTTCGTAATCTAGGCGGCGGTCTTTACCTGAGGCGCGATGTCGATATAGCGGTCTACTCGTTAGAGCATCTGGATTGAAGTGCTACGCACTTAGGTTGGGTCAGTGGCGGGAATAAACCTGAGCGCGAGTCCATTATTGCACCAGCGTTCGCCGGTCGGTTTGGGACCATCGTCGAACACGTGGCCTTGATGCCCGCCGCACTTAACACAGTGATATTCCGTGCGCGGCCAGATAAGTTTATAGTCGGTTTTGGTCGCAAGATGATCTGGGATCCGCGTGAAAAAACTGGGCCAGCCAGTGCCGCTGTCATATTTCATTTCAGAGCTAAACAGGGGTAGGTTACAGGCACGACATACAAACACGCCCGGCCTTTTCTCGTCGTTTAGTTCGCTAGAGAACGGTCGCTCGGTGTCTTCCTCAAATAAAATATCGAACGCATCGCGTGGTAATTCATTCTGCCATTGCGCAGATTCGCGATTTAACGGTTTAGGATCGCTCGCGACGTCGGCCGACGCGGGTAGCAAATCTCGCCAGCGCCCTTGAACAGCCTCAATTGAAGATGATTTAACTGCAGCTACTGCGCGTTGCAGTTTCGTCGAAATTAGCGGTAGAGCGGTGAGTCCGACAATACCGGCAAGTAGCTTACGTCGCTTCATTTAATATCCTCGTCCGTGTTCGTCAAGGTACTTGGTGTGCCATTTCGATACAGAGTTCCACCATCGCGGTAATTGGATAACCCAATTCAGTCACGTTTTCGCTAACGATTCATCGAAATACCGAGCGAGGAACTCTTCGAATGAGATGTCATCGCCAGCCTCAATTTCCGCTTGACGAGCTAGCGATTCTGCCGCGAGTCGCTGCAATTTATCTGCTTTCTCCGTCGCTAGCGGACGGCTACGAAAATGCTGTTCATGTTGTTCGGACAAGGCAAATGCGTATTTAGCGAACGGCAGGTCGGCCCCGCGCATTTCGCTGAGAAGGCGAGCGGAGGGTAGCAGTTCGAAATTTGCTAAACAGTCACGTTGTTTATCAAGAGCCTGCTGATAGAGCGGCACCGGCTGGCCGTCGTCTAGCGCCGTGCAAATTGGTTCGATGCCGTCGAGAATATCCGTCGCCCAGCGAAGCAGTGGCCGTGTCGAATTCTTAAATTGCAGCTTCAAGCCGGGTTCACGACCGCGTAGGGCGACCGTGAGCTCGTTGTACTGAATCGTTCGTTGCTCCGCTTCCGATATAGGCGGGCTGGATTCGAGGAGACAGAAAATTAAAAATGCCTCGATGAACCGAAGCTGTTCCGTGTTCACTCCATTCGGATCAAACGCATTTACATCGAGAGCTCGAATTTCGACATACTCTACGCCGCGGTCGCGTAACGCCACCGATGGTTTTTCTCCGGGTAGCGTAACGCGCTTAGGTCGCACGAAACTATAGAATTCATTCTCAATTTGTAAAGTATTGGTATTTAACTGCACGTAGTCGTTGCCATCGCGAATACCAATAGCTTCGTATTCCGGGTAGGGAGTCTCGATCGCGGCGCGCAAGCTACGCACATAGCTGGCTAAGTTATCGTAGGAAACTGCAAGTGCCGATTGGTTTTTATTTTTATAGCCGATGTCGCTCATGCGCAGCGACGTCGCGTATGGCAGGTAATGGGTGCCAGAATCGAATGCTTTAAACCGCGTCGTGCGTCCCGCCAGAAATGATTTGCATACGGCCGGCGAGCTGCCAAACAAAAGCGGGACGAGCCATCCCCAGCGCTGAAAATTTCGGATGAGTCCGAAATACTGATCATCGATAAAATCTCTCAGCGGTCCGGCGTCTTCTTCCTCTTCTTGATATTCAGGCCAGAAGTCAAGCGGTAATGAATAATTGAAATGCACACCGGCGATCGCTTGCATACGCCTGCCGTAACGATAATCCAGTCCGACCCGATAAACATGTTTCATGCGCCCGATATTGGAGCTTCCGAACTTAGCGATCGGAATTGCTTGGTCGTCGCCGACGGCGCAGGGCATGCTTGCGGCCCACATCAATTGTTCGTCGCTTATGGTTTGATATAAGTAATGATGCAGATCGCTTAGACAACCGACGGTTTCGTCAATTGTGGTGTACGTGGGCGTTACCAATTCAGTTAGCGCTTCCGAATAATCAGTCGTGATATACGGATGGGTAAGCGGCGAGCCCCATGCCCGCGGGTGTCGATCCTGGCTCAGCGAACCGTCGCGGGAGATCCTCAAGCTTTCTTTCTCGAGGCCTTTACCACCACCTTGCAGCAGTTTTTGGTCGCCGGCGATCGATAGTTTTTTTATTCGCTTTTCGGCGAGGCGGTACATATTGGCTTGTTGAAAATATCTGAGATTGGTTTAGCCGTTAAGTATAGCAGCGAGTACTACGCGCCGGTATCCTGAGTGCAGCCAATCGTTAACGATGTAGATCTTAGGGGATTTATCTTCTAATCCGGCGTTCTAAGCGGGAACCGCACAACGAATATATAGAGAAGCATGCACATCTTAATAGTAGAAGACGACGCTGAGTTGAGTGCCTACATGGATATCGAACTCACTCAGGCCCGCAATACGGTAGCGATTTGTCCGACTTTGGCCGAAGCGCGTCGAACATATATCGAAAGTCGTTTTGATATTGTTATTCTCGATCGCATGTTACCCGACGGCGACGGCCTGACATTTATCGACGACGTGGTTGCCGGGGCGCGATCCGTTCCAGTACTAGTGCTGTCCGCACTCGGGGACGTCGATCATCGTGTGCAAGGATTGCAATCGGGGGGTGACGATTACCTGGTAAAACCGTTCGACATTAGTGAATTGAAAGCGCGCCTGGCCGCACTATACCGCCGGACACAGGCAGGCGATGCAGTAACCCAACTTCGCGTAGGTGCGTTGAGCATCGATTTAATTTCGCACGAAGCGACTCGTGAGGGTCGCGAGATCCGCTTGCAGCCGCGCGAGTACAAATTGCTTGAATTTTTGATGCAGCATTCCGGTGAGGTCGTGACGCGCTCGATGTTGCTCAAAGCGGTTTGGGGCTTGCACTTCGATCCGCAGACTAACGTCGTCGATGTGCATATCAGTCGGCTGCGAACCAAGCTCGATTCGTCATTTTCCGCACCAATGTTACATACCGTCCGTGGAGCAGGCTATCGTCTCGATGAAACGTCCTAGCTGGATGCGCTCTATTATTTTTAAAGTGACGCTCACTTACGGGCTCATTCTGCTCACCGCAATCGCCGTCATGGCCGGATTTATTTTTTATTCGACCGTTGGCTTTATGGACCGACAATCAAACACTGTCATTGAGACAGATATCGAGGGTCTTGCCGAAGTTTACCAACGCGATGGTTTACGCGGTTTGATTACTACGATCGAAGCTAGAATCGCGCGCGATCCGGGGCGCTCTTCGATCTACCTCGTCGCTGACGGTAGGCGCGTGCCTGTGGTTGGGAATATTTCGGGTTGGCCGAATGCTCAACCGAACGACGCCGGTTGGATCGAATTTGATTTGGGCGAGCGCGAGAATGGCAGCAAAACGCGCGCGCGAACGCGACCATTTCTATTAAAAGGGGGTGTGAATCTACTTGTCGGGCGCGACATAAAAAACCTTCAGCGCACAAAAAACCTAATTGTGGAGTCGTTATATTGGGCTACTGCAATTGCACTCGCGATCGGTATTGTTGCGGGATTATTTTTTACCCGGCGGACTCGACAAAGATTGGAAACGATAAGCCAAACGAGCCGCGCGGTCATACGCGGAAATCTTGCTGAGCGTGTGCCTATCGCTGGAAACGACGACGACTTAGAGGATGTCGCGTGTAGTTTGAATGCGATGCTCGATGAGATACAGCAATTGCTGCACGGTATCGAACACGTGAGCGATAATATCGCGCATGACCTGCGTACCCCGTTATCTCGGTTACGAAATCGATTAGTGGCGCTGCGAGATGGTATTTCGGACGATGATCAGGCCGTTTCATCCGTGGATTCATGTGTCTGTGAAGTCGATCAATTGCTGGCGACCTTTGCCGCGCTGCTTCGCATCGCAAAACTCGAGGCACAGGGTTCAGGCAAGAATTTCATCGCCGTTGAGTTGCGCGCAGTAATAGAAACTGCGATCGATTTGTATGAGCCGGCTGCAAACGAGCGCAGCATTGGATTAAACGTGCGTCTGCAAGATTTCACTTTCCACGGTGAACGCGAGCTCTTAGTCCAGCTCGTGTGTAATTTACTCGACAATGCGATCAAATTCTCGCCGCCTGGCGAGCGTATCGACGTTGAGCTCTCGTGTACTGGCTCTAGTGCAGAGCTGATTGTTGCTGATCGCGGTCGCGGGATCGATGCGGTGGAGGGAGAGAGATTATTCGAACGGTTCTACCGCGGCAATAATGCGCGCGCGATGGATGGCGCGGGTCTCGGATTGAGCCTCGTTCGCGCCGTATGCGGTTATCATAACGCCGAAATTTCGCTAGATGACAACAAACCGGGGTTGCGCGCGCGGATTCGGTTTGACGACAATACAGATGCCTCTTACGTTGCGGTCTGAGTGCACCAATATATGTGTTGTATGATTTCAAATGACGTAGCACGACAATCCGCTAACGTAGGGTCTACAATGTGACATTAGCAATTTTCACCTAAGGTGTTCCGCCCCGGATGAGGACGCGGGACTGTTGCGAATCAAATGAAAAAAATACTGATCGCGAACCGCGGCGAGATCGCCTGCCGGATCATTCAAAGCGCGAAATCTCTAGAACTGGCCACGGTAGCGGTTTATTCGGAGGCCGACAGCAACGCACGCCACGTAAAACTCGCTGACGAAGCGATCGCTATCGGCCCGGCAAAAGCGTCAGAAAGTTATCTGAAGGTTGAGCGAATCCTCGAAGCCGCGCGTAGTGCGAACGCAGACGCGATTCACCCAGGTTACGGATTTCTTGCGGAAAATGCCGATTTTGCGACCGCAGTTACCGGCGCCGGGTTGACTTGGATCGGACCATCGCCGGCACAAATTACCGCGATGGGCGACAAGGAACGGGCTCGTGGTCTCGCCGAAGCGGCTGGCGTTCCGGTACTGAAAGGGAGTAGGCGATTCGCGCCGGGCGACAACCGTGGACTCGCCCAGGCGGCCGCGGCCGTGGGCTACCCATTGTTGGTGAAAGCGTCAGCCGGGGGCGGAGGCATCGGCATGCGAGTAGTAGAGCAGAGCGACCAGCTTGAAAAAGTTGTCGAAGCGACCCAATCGATGGCCGCGCGATCTTTTGGTGATGGCACGATTTTTCTCGAACGATATGTCCCCAAGGCTCGACATATCGAAATTCAAGTATTTGGTTTCGGAAATTCACGTGCCGTGCACTATTACGAGCGCGAATGCTCCATTCAGCGTCGTTTTCAAAAAGTGATCGAAGAGGCGCCCGCGTGCGGTCTGCCGGACGAGGTTTGTCAACAGATGGCAACCGCCGCAGTTGCGCTCGCCGCCGCCCAATCGTATGAAGGAGCGGGCACTGTAGAGTTCATCTTGGACGCCGCAACGCATGAGTATTTTTTCTTGGAAATGAACACGCGGATCCAAGTCGAACATCCCGTAACCGAGATGACCACAGACACGGATCTCGTTGCCTTACAAATTCGGTTCGCGCGCGGCGAAGACCTGAGTGCCATCACGCAGAATAGTATTTCACGCCACGGGCACGCCGTAGAATGTCGAATCTATGCGGAAAACCCCGCAAAAATGTTTCTCCCCTCGCCGGGTCAGTTGGACACCTTAAGACTGCCTGAGCCGAGCGCTACCGTTCGTATCGATACCGGCGTGGTTGAAGGAGACGCAGTTACGCCCTACTACGATCCAATGATCGCGAAACTCGTGTGCGCGGGTACGACCCGTGCGCAAGCCCTGGATACGATGCGTGACGCTTTGGCAATGATACAGATCGAGGGTATCGCCAATAATGTTTCGTTCTTGGGGCGCGTGATCTCGCATCAGGCGTTTCGCAATGGCAATACCTACACCGGCTTTATCGACACTTACAAATCCGAATTAATCGACTAGAAAAAACTAGAAGGATAGTTTCAATGATCCATGATGAACCCCAGTGTTCGCCCGGTGGTGATAGGTTCATGCTGATTGAGTTCGGTGACGAACTAACGCTCGAATTGAATTTTTTCTCGCAGCGGTTGGCGCGTGCCACCGTCGAACAAAATATACCTGGCGTTGTTGAGACGGCGCCCTGTTTTTCGTCATTGCTGGTACATTATGAGCCCGATGACATCAGCTATGCGGATCTGCAAAAGGAAATTACCGATCTAGCAAACACGTTCAACGCGTCGGAAGACGTCGAAGTCGATTCGCGGATGCTTTATTTTCCGGCCGTTTATCTCGATCCATGGACGACTGCGGCGATCGACGAATATCGTGAAAAAATAAATCCGGACAAAAAACCCGATCCGGAATTCATCGCCGATTTGAATCACCTCGATGACGTCGATCAATTCGTGCGGGTGCATTCGGGTACAGAATATTGGTGCGCAGCCTTAGGGTTTTGGCCCGGCACCCCATTTTTGATGCCGCTTGACCCACGTTGTCAGCTAACTGCGCCGAAATATAATCCGCCGCGGACGTTCACGCCGCGTGGGACGATTGGCATGGGCGGCGGTTCGACCGCGATCTACCCGGTCGATGGTCCGGGCGGCTATCAAATATTTGCCCGTACCCCCATACCCATATGGGACGCACGGCAGCGATTGCCAGAATTCGCATCTCAGCTATGGTTACTGCAACCCACCGACCGAATAAAGTTCGTCCCTTGTACAGTCGCCGAATTCGACGAAATCGAACGTAAGGTCGAAGAAGGTACATATGTGATGAATATCAGTGATTACCAAAAAGTCTCACTAACGCGGTATAAAAAGTGGGCAGAGCAGCTCGATCTGAGCGTCAAGTTTTAAGAGGGCTGTCGTATGCTAGAAGTGATTAAACCAGGCTTGGAAACAAGTATCCAAGATTACCCAGGTCGGATGGGGTATCTAAACCTTGGCTTCCCATGGTCGAGCGCCATGGATTCGTGGTCGTTACGTTTGGGCAACGTACTTGTTGGTAACGAAACGGGCGCAGCGGGTTTGGAGTGTCAATTTATCGGCCCGACATTAAAGTTCGAGCGCCATTCGGTTATCGCTGTGACTGGCGCGGATATGCAAGCAAAAATCGAAGGTCAGTTAATCCCGATGTGGGAAAGCGTCGCTGTTACTGCTGGCCAAACTTTAGAAATGTCGTTCGCTAAAACTGGCGCCCGCGGTTACGTCACGATCGCTGGTGGCATTGAGAATCCGGCGTTTCTAGATTCGCGTTCGACATTCCATAAAGCCGGGGTTGGCGGGATGGGCGGTCATGCGATTCAGGCGGGGCAGATTGTTCCCGTGGGAGCGGGGGCAGGCGAGGCTGGCCGTAAAGTAAAGTCCGCTGCGCGCCCAGAAATTGCAACCGACAAATTGTGGGATATTGAAGTTGTCCGCGGTCCGAATGATGACTGGATAGATGCAGCAGGTCATGAACGTTTTCTATCGACACAATGGAAATTGTCCGCGAAAAGTGATCGGTCCGGGTTTCGCCTCGAGGGGCCGGACTGGAGCTTTACAGACAAAGCATTGAATAAGCGCCCAGAACACGGTTCCGATCCAGCTAATATCATCGATCAGGGATACCCAGTCGGGGCCATTAACCTCGCAGGTCAAACGCCGATCATCCTTGTCAGCGATGGGCCGAGCATGGGTGGGTTTATTAATCCTTATACAGTGCCGCAATGCGCGTTTTGGAAATTGGGTCAGTCGAAACCTAGCGAACGCTATGCGTTCCGCGAAACTTCCGTGGAAGCAGCGCAACAAAAAGCGCGCGACATCACCGCGCTTTGCGTAGAAGCAAGCATTACGAATTAAATTATTTACTAAGGGGCGATACATTATGGCGCACGAGGTCGAATTACAGACGGCTGGCAATATGTGGAAGGTGATGGTGAAACCGGGTGACGCAGTGAAAGCGGGCGACACCTTGTTCATTATGGAGGTGATGAAAATGGAAGTACCGCACGAAGCGCCAGCGGACGGGACGGTTAGCGCCGTTAACGTTAGCGAAGGTGAAGAAGGCTTAGACGCCGGGATGGTCGCGGTAGTAATCGATTGATTTAAGCGCGCATCATCACGAGCCGTGACAGTTTCGCCGTTACCGGATCGACCTGCGTACTCCGCTTATACGCGAATATTGTTATGCACGACCGCGACGCTAATTTTGTGCATGTCGTTAAGTGGTTGTGTAGGCGTTGCATCGGGGTTACAGCCGATCAGTGGGTTCGATCTCCAGCGTTACCTCGGGAAATGGTACGAGATAGCACGCTTAGATCATTCATTCGAGCGAGGTCTTGCTAACGTTACCGCTGAATACAGCGTGCGAGCTAATGGCGGCGTAAAGGTCGTTAATCGGGGCTATTCTCAGCGAAAAAAGGCATGGAAGGTTGCCGAAGGTAAGGCGTTTTTTGTGCACACCGAACGTGAAGGTCATCTTAAAGTGTCGTTTTTTGGCCCATTCTACGGTTCCTACGTCATCTTCGAACTCGACAAAAAGCACTATGAATACGCATTTGTAACGAGTTACAACAAACGATTTCTGTGGCTGCTGGCTCGGACACCGCAGGTAGAACAAGCGCTTATCGACAGGTTTTTAGAACAGGTTAAGAACTACGGCTTCAATACCGACAATTTGATATTCGTCGATCAGACCAATGAGTAGATAATCACGTTCGTGGTTCAAAGACGCAGCGTTATATAAAAAGCGAGGACCAACTTGTTTTTGGCTGCCTGTAAATTAATCACTAATTACGCAACGCACTTTGGCCCGAACGGCAGGTTAAGCGAAGCTGACCACCCGCTGCGTCTATGCGATTAGTGACGAACATTTTTGCGTCAGCGATCTCATCTGGTTCGTCCGTTTGGAGAATCGTTAAAGTGATGTTGAACAATTATAGAAAGAAAATGGAAATAGCCAAACGAAGGTCGCGTATATCTATTCCACGCAAGGACATACTGTTTCATACAAGCTTGGAAAAATGATTCTGCCTCAGCTTGAAGATCGGGCGCACGGCGTTGAAGTTGTTGGAATGTTTTTCTTTGAGGATAACAACTACGTGTTGGTTAAAGACGATCCGCTCGGGGAACGTTTAGCTAAGGTAGCTAAAGCGCAAAATATAATGCTTATGGGCTGCGACCAATGTTGTTATGAGCGTGAGATCCACGAGAAGTTGGTCGATGGGGCGAGTACCGGCTGTTTCCCGAATCTCTACGCTGGCCTTTCTGGAAATATGCCGGACCAGGTTATAACCCTTTAGGCGGGCCCGTTCTGCGCGTCGCTAGGCACAAATTGGTCGTTCGGTTGCTCGTAGGACAATTACGGGCGCACGAGGTTATGGCGTCGAGATCGCTCCAGAAGATTTTGCCGCAATCATTCCTACGAGAAATATTTCGTGCGTCGTCATCATCGCAACGCGATCCGGTAAAAGAAGCTATTTCCCATTAATATCTCAGCCCGCGCTGCGCCATCGCTACGGCGCGGAACATCGCACGACCCTTATTCATGGTTTCCTCCCACTCGAGTTGCGGGACGGAGTCGGCCACCACACCACAGCCCGCCTGAATGTAAAGCTTACCGTCTTTCACGATAGCGGTACGGATTGCGATCGCAGTATCCATGTTACCGTTCCAAGAAATGTAACCGACAGCGCCGCCGTAGACACCACGCTTCACGGGTTCGAGCTCGTCGATTATTTCCATCGCCCGGATCTTCGGTGCGCCAGACAGGGTGCCAACCGGTAAGGTTGCTTGCAGTACATCGATAGCATCGTTGTCCGGAGCGATCTTACCCTCGATATTAGACGAAATGTGCATCACGTTGGAGTATCGTTCGATGACCATTTTTTCGGTGATATGGACACTGCCGACCGCTGCAACCTTGCCGACGTCGTTGCGCCCCAAATCGATAAGCATTAGGTGTTCGGCAAGTTCTTTCGGATCGGCAAGTAACTCCTCCTCCAGTCGTTGGTCAATCGCAACTGTCTCACCACGCGGCCGAGTGCCGGCGAGTGGACGGGTCGTGATCGTGTCGCCCTCCAAGCGAACTAGGATCTCCGGGGAAGATCCCACGATCTGAAAATCTCCGAGATCCATAAAGTACAAATACGGTGACGGGTTTAAGTGGCGCAGCGCGCGGTACACGTCGATCGGTGGCGCCTCGATCCGCGTCGATAGACGCTGCGCGAGCACGACTTGCATGACGTCGCCCTCGAGAATGTATTGCTTTACCCGATCGACGCAATCCAGAAACGCTTGCTGCCCGTATTCGGAATCGAATTTAGGTTCTGCGGTTGGATTTGTTGTCGTACGATGTGATGCGTTCGGGGTCGGCTGTTCTAGTAGCTGGGTTAGCTGCGCGAGCTTTTTCTCCGCGCCGGTGAGTGCATCAGGATCGTTTGGGTCCACGTAACAAACGAACTGAATTTCGCCTTTGAGATTATCGAATACGACGAATTCGTCGGACAGCATGAGTAAGATATCTGGCGTGGACAGCGTATCTACGGGGGTCGAATTTGCTAGCTTGGGCTCGACGTAACGAACTGTATCGTAGCCGAAATAACCCACTAAACCACCGGCGAAGCGTGCCATTTCGTCGTCATGCGGCACTTTAAAGCGGGCGAGGAATTCACGTACGAACGTGTAGGGGTCTTTGATATTAGCACGCTCCGCAACGATGCCATCGCGCGAAACGGTGATCTCATCCCCGGCTGCGCTAATGATAACTTTAGCCGGCAGACCGATGATCGAATACCGGCCCCATTTCTCGCCGCCTTCGACAGATTCTAGTAGGTAGGAATACGGTTTAGCGGCGAGCTTAAGGTAGGCGCTAAGCGGAGTGTCTAGATCCGCGAGTACGCGCGCGGTGATTGCGACCCGATTAAATCCTTGTTCTGCTAAACGTAATAATTCTGACGGTGTCATAGTGTGTATTTTCCATGCGATAGATGGTCGCGGTGCGCGAGCGTATAGCACGGAAAACTCCTACGCAAGTGACCCATTCGTTGAGCGCAGATTGCGGAATCGATTGCCGTTAGCGCTCGAATTGCACGAGTTCTTGAAGATAATACCCGGGCTTTAGAAAAGGGCTATCCGAGGTTTCTGAGCGCGTTATCTTCACTAAACCGACCCCCGGCGCATACCATTCTTGGTGGGTGACCTGAACTTCTGCGCTGGCGTTCCCACGGTCGGTCCTAACCGTGCGCATGCCGGTGCCCTCGATACGAAGACATTTTGTAAAGCGGCCGGCCGGCACCTTGATCGTGTCGTTAGCGCCCGCGATGGTCATGGTTAGTTCCACAGGTAGGACTAGGGTTCGGAGCTTGTCCTGGCGCGCAAAAGTGCGACTCTCGATGAGTCGCAACCGCGATTCGACGCTCCAAGGGTGCGCAGCGATCAGATCTACCGGCAGGATCAAGGTTGGCGCTGCGGGTTCAGCAATTACGGCGTTAATCGCTTTGCGGATCCCAATTTTCTCTACGCCGCGAGACGATTGTGTGAAATAAACTTCTCGTCCGCTCGCTTGGCGTTGGATCGCGACCTTTTCGCTACGGTGCTGACCATAGCCGATATTTGAGATTAGTAGCCGCTGATCTGTGCGGTCGTCGAGAATGGTGGTCGTCGTTTGAAAATGCCACCAGTGGCCAGGCTTGAGCGGAAAGTATTCGTTCGAGGCATCGGCGCACGCCAACAGCGCTCCAACGATAGTGATTAGTACTAGCCTGAGTGCACGGCGGATAAAATTTGGTTGCTCCATGCGATGCCATAGTAGCACCGCAGTTGGCGGGGGGGTGTGAGATCGGGCTAGGGGTTAGGCAAGATGCGCGCGCTCGGTACTTCGCTCAGCGGGCGCATATATTCGAGAAAATGTCTGTCTTAGGCGCAGAGACCGTTGTCGTTGGTGTAGAAAATGCCGCTTAATTCTTCGTCGTCGTTAAGCTCTAAACGTAGCAAAACGCGAGCACCCACGGCCCGGGCGCGCGTAAAAACCTCGTCTGCCATGTCGAACGGTATGAACTGACCGTTAAGGTCGACATAACCGTCGTATTCCACGACCTCCGGGTTAATTTGATACATGACATTCATCAGCGCGTCTCCAGTGAGTAATTTTTAGATTTAACCCTGATAAGGCAATTAGCGTTCCAGCTTCCTAAAACGCTGCTTTGTGAACTTAAAATTGAGACGCGGATCAAGTTTTGGCGGGGTCTATGTGAACTGGTTCCGATTTGTGCGGTGCAGGAACTGGGTTTTGAATGATGTGATTGTCGTGTCGAGGTGACACTAGGAAAGTTTAGTGACGCAGCGCGTCATGTATCCGGCAGTTTAGGCCTATCGGCGACCCATGATCGTCGAGCCGACAATTGCAATGATGAGATTGGGAATGACCGCCACCAGCCCCGGATGGAATCCGGCGATTTTTCCCTTCACCACAAAATCGAAATCGCCGAATGCGAGTAGTAGGGCGAGACATGTTCCCGTGACTAAGCCGGCGAGTACTGGCACAGCTCGTAGACCGCTCCAGCGAAGACCAAGCATAAATGCCGGTGCCATTTGGATCAAAAGATCCAGCTTACGGTCCATGATTGCGACTAACGATGCCTGATTTCTTAATACGATTGCGAGTACGACCAATGCGGCGATGGTTATCCATGAGCACAGTTTCGCGACCATTGTTAGATGCGATTGTGCCGCATCCGGGCGGATGAAACGGGCGTAAATATCTTTGGTAAACATCGATGAGATAGACAACAGCGCGGAGTCGGCGGTCGACATCATCGCGGCGAGCACGGCAGAAAAAAGTACCACAACGAGACCGTACCCGATTGTCGAATGCCCCTGCACTTCGCGCAACACGCGACCAAAGATCTGGTCTGACGCCGCACCTTCGAGACCCGGTAGGTAGGCCGCGGCCATGATGCCGGCGATTAGCGCGATGATCATCGTTGGTAGTGGCATGAACGCCATAATCGCCAAACTACGCCTGAGGGCGTACCCCGAACGCGCGGCATATATACGCTGGATCGCTTGCGGATATAGCGACACTGCAAACCCTGCAGTGAGGATATAACTTAGCCACGCTCTATACTGGGCAAAATCGGGCGGTAAGGCTTTACGGGTTGATGTTGCGATGTCGCGTTCCATGAGTAATCGGGTCGCTTGTTCAAGCGGCCCGTAACGCTCGAACAAAAGAATCAACAACACGCCAAAGCCGATCATCAAAATTACGCCTTGGATCGCATCGGTCCAAGCGACGGCGCGTAGACCGCCCAAGGTGCCGTAGATGACCATAATTAATGCAAGGAGAACGACCCCAGCAACGTAGGCGGTGTCTGGATTAATTTGCGCCATGCCTTGCATCGCACGCCCCATTGCCATTAATTGCGCCAACAGAAAATTACCCAAAACCACGATCAAAATAATCGTCACGAGTACAGTGAGTGCGTTACTTTGAAAGCGGTCGTCGACGTAATCGCTTGGCGTAACGTAACCTCGCTGTTTCGCCAATACGTATAGGCGCGGCGCGTAGATTAAATAGCACACAACAACTGCCGTCATGAAATGCAGGCTCACGATCCATGCGTAACCGATACGATAGGTAGCGCCCGTAAAGGCGAAGAATGTGTTGCCGCTGTACTGTGTGGCAAACAAAGTGAGAAACAGTACGGCGAAGCCAAAACCCGATCCGGCGAGATAGAAATCGCTTAAGGAGTTCTCACGGCGAGCGCGCTTTGCGACGATACCGACGCCGATCAGTGACAACAGATAGGCACAAAAAAATATCCATGCGCCGATGCCAAACGGTAACAATGCGTCCATGCGCTAATCTAATCCGTGTCTGACTCGTTCGGCCACGGGCGCCATAGTAACCATGCGGTAAAAACGGAGGTGAGGGCGGACACGCCGATCGCAATAACTACCCATGCCGGCATCCCCGCAATGAGCAAATAGTTGCCGTTAGGCCAATACCAAGGGATGCCGATGGCTATGCAGCACACGTAAATAGCTGCCGGCCAACGTCTCGACCTTGCGCCACTCGGGGATCGTTTGTTTTGCGCGGTATTCACTCCGATGGATCGACGGCCGGGGCAGTACCCTGGACGGCGTATGGTCTCGCTAGGGGTTCACCGATAAAAATACCTTGGCCGGGCCACAGAACGCTTTTCCAATAAGCTTCTATCAATGTATCGCCGTCCAAGTAATGTGACATGAGCACTGTCGGGTTCGGGAATTTTTGTGGAAAATTGCACGGCTCTGTAACCGTACCATAGCTTCCCGTTGCGCCAGCTTCTAACCAACGGAGCGAGCTCATCTGTTTGCTGTCGGTTAGTTTACCGCCCGCTGAGGTTAAATGGTCGGCAATAGCGCCTGGCACGAATTCAATCGTATCGAGGTAAGGGACATTTTTCGCGCCGGTAAAATAAAACATCACGTCGGATTTTCGTGCAATTCCCGCCAGCCGTACGATCGAAACCGGTAGTCGTGATCCGAAGCGACGTCGTGCCTGTGGATAAAGGGTTGCGCGCGTGCTGCGTGCCTTGTCTGATGTCACCACCAAGTAGGCGTGTCCTTGTCGGTTAGCGGAATCTGCCGCGACCCCGCGATCGATCAATTGCTTTGCATGCGCAAATGAAAGTGCCGCGATAGCTATCGTCGGGCGCATGGCGAAGTCTGTATACGGTTGCCGAGCGAGCGCGTTGAAATAGGGGTTCGGTGCGGTCGCGCGACATCCTTTCGCGCAGTATCGGGTTGCGAAGCCGAACGTAAATGCGGCGCTAATTGACATGCAATCCACCGCGTAAGGTTGCGCCCAGGTGAGTGCGAATGCTTGAATATTGGGTGGCGCGTCGCGACCGGTTATCGTGTAAGCAAGCTCAAATTCTTGCGCTGTGATGGTCGATCGATCCGTTGGCAGATCGACATGCAGTATATTTGTTGCCGGGATGTGGCGTTTGAGACGGTAGTACTCGCCGATTTGAACGCTGAGCGGGTCGCGATCGTTGATAACGATCGCAAGATCATTGGCACCAAGTGCGAAGCTCACTCGGCACGTCATTACCGCCGATAGGGCGACGATAATAAAGATAACGCGATCAGCCCAGTACATCGGGCTAGCGCTTTAGTGGGCTTTTTTTAGCGCCTTCATGGCGCGTTCGAGGCCATCGACCGTCAACGGGAACATGCGGTCTGAGACTAATTCCTGGGTCATGCGAATCGAAGGGATATGCCCCCAATAATCTTCGGGTTGCGGATTAAGCCACACGGCGTATGGGTACAATGCCATTAGCCGCGCCATCCAATCTGCCCCGGGTTCTTCATTCCAGTGCTCGACGCTGCCCCCAGCCGCCATGATCTCATAGGGGCTCATCGTCGCATCGCCAACGAATACGATTTTGTGATCGGAGCTATAGGTGTTCATCAGTTGGGTGGTCGGTATGCGCACATTGGAGCGTAATTGATTGTCGCGCCAGACGGATTCGTAAATAAAGTTGTGGAAATAATAGTGCTCTAAATGCTTAAACTCCGATCGCGCGGCGGAAAATAACTCTTCGCAGATCTTTACGTACGGGTCCATTGAGCCGCCGACATCGAGGAACAGCAACACTTTGATGGTGTTGTGGCGCTCGGGCACCATCTTTATGTCCAATAAACCTGCGTTGCGCGCGGTCGACGAAATGGTGTCGTCGAGATCTAGCTCTTCTTCCGCGCCTTCGCGGGCGAATTTACGTAACTGGCGTAACGCGATTTTGATATTGCGCGTGCCAAGCTCTATCTGGTCGTCGAGGTTTGCGAAATTTCGTTGATCCCAGACTTTGACAGCCTTTCCATTACGCGATTCGTTTTGGCCCATGCGCACGCCTTCAGGGTTATAGCCGTGAGCCCCAAACGGCGACGTACCGCCGGTACCAATCATTTTATTACCGCCGTGGTGTTCCTTTTTTTGCTCTTCGAGTCGTTCGCGCAAGGTCTCCATGAGCTTGTCCCACCCACCCAGGCTTTCGATCATTGCTTTCTGTTCGTCGGTGAGGTTCAGCTCCTTTTGCTTTTGCAGCCATTCGAGTGGGATTTCGCCGATGATGTCATCGAAAACGGATTCTTTGCCGCGTATATAATCGCTAAAGATCTGATCGAAGCGATCGTAGAAGCGTTCGTCTTTAACCAGCGATGCGCGTGCTAGGTAGTAAAACGAATCGATACTGTAGCCGGCCAAATGATTATCCAAGCCGCGAAGCAATACGAGATACTCGGTAACCGATACCGGTATCTGCGCCTTGCGTAAGTTATAAAAAAGCTCAGTTAGCACCGGATCGCCGCGACATAAAAACTAGCCGTTCAAAAAGGTGCATATCCTGCTCATTTTTGAGTAGCGCACCGTACAGTTTTGGAATTGCTTTGTTGGTGTCTTTCTCGCGCAGCGCTTCGGGCGGTACGTCATCTGCGACTAGTAGTTTTATCCAGTCAAGCAATTCCGAAGTCGACGGTTTTTTCTTCAAGCCAGGTAATTCACGCAGTTCGAAAAAACATTCCATAGCTTCCGACAACAGGCGTTTTTTTATGTCGGGAAAATGCACTTTTACGATCGTGTCCATCGTTTCCATATCAGGGAA
>JAVJHY010022324.1:0-24016 GCA_035593235.1 Phascolosoma agassizii
TCTACAAAAAAATTTGATTTATCCATATTTCTGAATGAAAAGGAAATAAAAGAAATGAAGGTTAGTATGAAAAATTATTTGAAGAAAAATGTAAAGATCAAAGATGATATCGAATTAGAAAAATTAGTTGAAATGATACAAAACTCTGCAGATACTTATTATTATGACCGCGTATTTTCTAAAAAATTACCTGAATATAAAATTACTAAGGCTAAAAATAAAGTAATTGTTGATTCTTCTGTTGATTCTGTTCGTCCGAAAACTGTTTGTGTAATTTTAAGAGATGTTAATATGACTCAAGAATTATTAGATGAAATGATTGAAATTCAAGAAAAAGTTCATGATAGTTTTGGAAGACATAGAAAAAAGGCATCAATTGGAATTTATCCTATGGATGAATTTAAATTTCCTGTAACTTTTACTGGTGAGAAACCTGAAGATATTATTTTTCATCCACTTGAGGGTGATTGTGAAATGGATGCAAATTCAATTTTAGAAAGTCATGAAACTGGTAAAAAGTTTGCTCATTTATTATCTGGAAAAAAAGTATTTCCTGTATTTCGTGATGTTGATGGTTCAGTTTTATCTTTACCTCCTGTTATTAATTCAAATAGGACTGGGAGAGTTGATTTACATCATAAAGATTTATTTGTTGAAATTTCAGGTTTTAATTTAACTTATTTAGATAATTTGTTAAAGGTTTTAACTACTACATTTTTAGAATTTGGATGTTCTGCTGAGGCTGTGTCTGTTGAATATTCAAATGGTGAAATTTATGAATTAAATTTAGAAAATTCTTGTGATACAATTAGTTTGGAGTATATTAACAAATTAATTGGAATTAAAATTTCATCAGAGGAGATTAAAAAATTAGCTTTAAAAGTTATGCTTGAAGTAAAAAGTGTGTCTGGTGATGAAATTACATTTTTAATTCCTCCTTATAGAACTGATATTTGGCATGATTCAGATATTGCTGATGATATTGCGAGAGCTTATGGATATAATAATATTTTGCCTGAGTTACCTGAAATTGCGACAATGGGTGGGAAGCTTGAAGTTAATGATTTCAGAGATAGGTTAGGTAATACTTTAGTTAATTTTGGGTTTATTGAATTATATTCTTATATGTTAACTTCTAATAAAACTCAGTTTTCTAAGATGGGAATTTCTGAACCTGATAAACCTTTTGAAAAATTATTGGATTCGGAAGATCAGGGATTAAATATGCTTAGAGTTCGAATTTTACCTGAAATTTTAGAGTCATTATTAATTAATAGAAAAAATAAATATCCTCAACAAGTTTTTGAGAATGGGTTTACAATTCAAAAGGATGAGAAAGCTGAAACTGGGGCTAAAAATGTTCGTCATTTAGCTGCTGCGATTGCTGATCCTAAATCTAATTATACAAAAATTAAAGGGGCTTTTGATACATTTATGAAATTAAACAATATTAATTTTGAAATTAAAGTTAATGATGAAATTCCATTTTTAATTCCTGGTCGTTCTGCTGAGATTTTAGTTGGTGGGAAATCTGTTGGGTTTATTGGTGAAATTACTCCAGAAGTTTTAGTGAATTTTGGTTTACTTGTGCCTGTGTGTGCTTTTGAGTTAGTTATAGATGACTTATTTTAGTTTAAAATATTTTATTTATTTTTTATTCATTTTCATTTTTTATTACTATTCAGAGATAAACTTATAAGTCTAGAAATTAAAAATATATTATGGATATTCTGGATGAGTATGGAAATTTACAAAATATACTTTTTAGTTCTGGATTTAGAAAAAATTTTTTTGATTCACTTGATTTTTTAAAAAAACCTTCTAAAACAAACCATATTCGAGATTCTATGGATGAACAGTTTCTTTCTTTTTTTAAAGATTTTATGAATTTTGGTTTTTTACCTAATTATAATCATCATTTAGAATGTGGAGAATATGAACTTGCTGCTAATATTTTAAATCAAGTGAATAATTGTACTTTGGATCCTTTAACTGGTCTTAGAAAAAAAGAGTTTATATCTAGAAAATTGAATACTTTGGTTAATGAGTATAAAATAAATCGAAATAGTGATTTTAGTTATATTATGTGTGATTTGGATAAATTTAAGACGGTGAATGATAATTATGGACATTCTGTTGGGGATGAAGTTTTGAAAACTTTAGGTTCAATAATCTTAGATACTATTAGACCTTCTGATATTGCATTTAGGTATGGTGGTGAGGAGTTTTCAATTTTATTACCTAACACTCATATTAGTGGAGCTCTAAAAGTTGCAAATAGACTTAGAGAAAGTATTGAAGATAGATTAGTTATTGGTAATTATGGATTTGATAATTTTAAATCTTTTGATTTATCTAGGAAAGATAGAAATGTTGATCCTAAATCTTTTAATGAATTAGAATCATTTTTTACAGAACGAGAGTTAACTTCTAGTTTTGGAGTTTCTAATTATTTGGATTGTTGTATGGATGGTGATTTGATGCTTAGTGAGGCGGATAAATCTTTATATCTTGCTAAGGATAATGGTAGAAATAGAGTTGAGTTTTAGAGTTTATATGTGTAGTTTATTTTTTCATTTTTTCAACTTTTTTTCATTTTTTTCATTTTTTTCATTTTTTTTTCCACATTCTAAAACTAATATTTATATATTTTTTTAGCTATACTTTATTATGGTGGAAACTGAAAAATTATCAACACAAAATAAACTCAATTTTATTGATGATGTTTTAAATTTTGATTTTAATAATTTTGATAAAAATTTTCCATGGGAATTATTAAATTTTATTGATATTTCAAATTCAAATTCAGTTACTGAAAATTTTAAAAATTTACGTTCTCCTGAGTGTCAATTGAGTGAGTTGGTGTGCGATGTTATGATTCCAGAGCAGAGGAGGGTGTATAAAGATTTATTGGAGCATAAATTATTTTCTAGTTTGGCTGATCATTTAAATTCAGTTGATTTATTGTCAAAAGATAATCTTTTAAAATTTAGGGGGAAAAAATATTTGAATAACCATTTAAATTCTTTAGCTATTTCAGGTTCTAAATTTAGTTATTTAATGTTGGATTTAGATTTTTTTAGTAGTATAAATACTAATTATGGGCATTTAGTTGGAGATGATGTGCTTAAAAATTTGGGGGATTTAATTAGGGGTGAATTAAGGCAGTCTGATGTTCCTTATTTGTATGGTGGTGATGAAATTGGGATTGTTTTACCTGAAACTGGTTTAGCTGATGCAAAAATTGTTGCTGAAAAGTTAAGAAAATCTATAGATAATTATTTAGTTATTGGATCTAGTAGGAATAATTTGGATGTTTCTTCTTATAATTTATTAGGTACTGATTCTATGATTTCAGTAGATTATAGTGTTACTTCTTCAATTGGTGTTAGTGAATTTTCTAAATTTGATAATTCTGGATTATCAATTATTAGGCGTGCTGATGAGGCTTTATATTTATCTAAGGCTTCTGGGAGAAATAAAATTAGTTTGAAATAATATTTATTTATATCAAAAAGTTTATAAACTGAAATATATAATTATTATTATAAGATAACACATTGTGTACTTATGAGGACTTAGCTCAGTTGGTAGAGCACTGCCCTGAAGAGGCAGGGGTCCGGGGTTCAAGTCCCTGAGTTCTCACTTTTTAAAATTCTAAATTACAATTAACTATTTTTGAGAATTATTCTATGTTTATTTTTATTAATTAGAAATTTATTTTATGTTTGTATTTATAATAATAAATTTTATATTTTTTTTTATTTTTTTATAGGCGTGGTGTGCCGTTAATTAATATTGAATATGATAATAGTATTGTGGGTAAAAATGAAATTTTAGAATTATCTAATATTACTTAAAAAATAGTTTCTGAAAATACAGATATTAAATGTGTTTTTGTTTATGGAAATAGTTCTGAAATAAAAATAAATATTGCTCGAATTGAGATATTTATTAGGTTAAGTAGATCTGTTGTTTTTCCTGAATTGATGAATAAAATTAAATGTGATTTGTCAACTTGGAGAAAAGAAAATAAATTTAAACATCCAATTAATTTAACTTTAATTCCAATGGATTGGAAATTTGAGGTGAATATTTAATTATTTATATAATATTTTTTTTTCTTTTTCTAAAATTCTTTTTTCGTTATTTCTATATTTATCCACTTTTTCAAGTTTGTTTTTAATTTCTTTTAGTTTAAGTTCTTTTAATTTAATTTCTGTTTTTAATACTTCAATTTTATTATATGAAAATTGAATCTCTAATTCAGTTTTTTGAAAGTCTTGTGTTAGTTCTTTTTTTGTTTGAGTCATTTTTATTGTAATTTTTTTAATATTTTATTTGCAATTTCTGGTTTTATCATATCGTGTTGGGAATTAAATTTAATACTTACATTATCGTCTTCATATCTTGGAATTATGTGCATGTGGTAGTGGAATACTTCTTGTCCAGCGTGTGATCCATTATTTTGTAAAATATTTATTCCGTGACAATTTAATTTTTCTTTTATATTTTTAGCAATGATTTGAGATTGCTTTGTAATATTTTGGAGTGTTGTTGGATTTATTTCAAAAATATTTTCATTATGGATTTTTGGAATAATTAATGTGTGTCCATTGTTAGTTGGGAATGCATCTAAAAATGCTAATATTTCTTCATCTTCGTAAACTTTGTAACTAGGAATTTCATTATTAATAATTTTACAAAATATACAATTTTCATTGTGAGTGTTTGTGTTGTTCATATTTATTTTTTGTTTTGTTTTTTTATAATATTAAGTTTTATATATTGGTGGTTTTAAAATGAGTTATGGAGTTTAAAAAATTAAAGTTTGTTGGAGATTTATCTGATTTAATTATTTCTGGGAAAAAAAATACAACTTGGCGAGTTGAGGATGATAAAAATTTATGTGTTGGTGATAAGATTTTATTTTTACGTTCTGAAAACTTAACTCAATTTGCTGTAGGTTTACTTACTTGTGTTGTTGAGAAAAAATTTGGTGAGCTTACTGAGTCTGATTGGGATGGGCATGAAAAATTTTTAAGTGATTGTGAGATGTATAAAACTTATTCTAGATATTATTCAAAAGATATCAATTGCGATTCTAAACTTAAAATTATTAAATTTAGAATTTTAGAATTTATGTAATTTTTTGAGACTTTGATTTACTACTTTTTAAAACGGATAAACTTATAATTACTTTTGGCTTTTTTTTTTATCTATATGATTTCTACAAAGATTATTGCAACAATTGGACCTGCGAGTGATTCTGTAAAGACTATTTCGCAAATGTATGAAGCTGGGATGAGAGTAGCCAGATTAAATTTTTCACATGGTGATTATGGATATTTTACTAAGCTTGTAAATAATATTAGAAAAGTTTCACCTGAAATTGCTATTTTATTAGATACAAAAGGACCTGAGATTAGATCAGGGGAAGTTGAGAATGGGATGGTTGAATTATCTGATGAGGATAAATTAGTTTTAACAAATAAAGTTATTGTTGGAAATAATAAACTTTTAACAATTAATTATGCTGATTTAGGTAAATTAAAAAAAGGAGATATCATTTTAATTGATGATGGTTTAATTGAAACTCAAGTTGTTTCAGTTAAGAAAGGAGATTTACATGTTAAAGTTTTAAATGGTGGAAAGTTAGGTTCTAAAAAGACTTGTTCTTTAAAGGGTCATAGTCCTAAGTTAACTTTTTTATCTAAAAAAGATAAAGATGATATTAATTTTGCAATTAAAAATGATTTTGATTTTGTTGCTGCATCTTTTGTAAGAACTGCTGCTGATGTTAAATCAATTAAAAAATTATTAGATAAATCTAAGTCTAAAATGAAAATTATTTCTAAGGTTGAACATTGGGAAGCTATTGATAATTTAACTGATATTTGTAATGTATCAAATGGTATTATGGTTGCTCGTGGAGATTTGGGTGTTGAAATTCCAATGGAACAAGTTCCTGGAGTTCAAAAAGATTTAATTAGAATTTGTAATGAGTTAGGTAAACCTGTAATTGTTGCAACTCAAATGCTTGAGAGTATGAAGGATAATCCTAGGCCTACTAGAGCTGAGATTTCTGATGTTGCTCAAGCAATTTTAGATGGGACTGATGCAGTTATGTTATCAGGTGAAACTGCTGGTGGAAAGTATCCAGTTAAGTCTGTTGCTATGATGGCTACAATTGCTAAGGAGTATGAACATAAAAATAATGTAACTATTATGGATTCTTTACATACTGAACATGAGTTAGTTAATAATTCAATTAGTTTATTTATTACAAAGGCTGCTGCTCAAGCGTCTGTTGATTTACCAAAGTCTGTAATTATTACTCCAACTGAATCAGGGTATTCAGCTAGAAAAGTTTCAAGATTTAAACCTAAGGTTCCAATTTTTGCAATGACTAGGGATATGACAACTTTAAGACAATTAAATTTATCTTGGGGAGTTAAACCATTTTTAGCTTTAAAAAAGTATAAAAATTTAGATGAGATGATGTATGAAGTTGTTAAGTTTTGTGATAAAAATAAATTATTAAAAGGTTATGAAAAAGCAATTATTACTTCAGGGCATGCTTTAATTCAAGGACATACTAATAAATTAGAAATTTATAAAATTGATAAAATTTTAAAAATTTTAAAATCTAAAAAATAAATATTTTATTAAATATTTATTATTAATTATTATTTTTTTCAATTCTTTTTTTAATTTGTTCTTTTATTGTTTTAATTATTTCTAGTTCTAGTTTTGTAATTTTAAATGGATTTGTTGTAGTTTCAGAGAAGAATTGTTGTGGAATGAATTTAGGTAATGAGTTTGTCATTTCTCTTTTTGGAATTGGATGTTTATTTCGAATATATTTTATTCCTATATTTTCTTGTTTTTGTTTTGAGTTTTCAACGATTTTATTTATTGTATGAATTGTTTGTGGTGTTGGGATATGTAGTCCTGGGCTTAGTGGTTTGTTTGTTTGGATTGTATATTCAAGTACCATTCCGTTCCCATTTGTGTAGTGGTTGTGCATTTGGTTATTTGATTTTTCTGTGTATTGTTTTAAAATCCACCAATCTATTCCTCCTTGAAACCTTTGAGTTAGTTGTATATTTTTATTTAAAATTAACACATCTACATCTTTGTGTTGGTTTAGTTCATTTTCTGTTCTTGTATGATTCCATAATGATTGAGCTAAATTTCCAATTAATATTCCTGTATAATTTTGTTCTATTAATATTTGGTGTGCTTTAATTAGTCCTGTGAGACCTTTTAGTGGAGTTATGTTTGTTTGGTTAGAGAATTTAAATTGGTTTTTTATAATATTAGTATTATTTTGTTGTTGATTATATGTTCTAAATCTACATGTTGAAAAATCTATCATAATAAAGTAATTTTTTTAAAATATTTAAATATATCTAATTTTATTATATTTAATTATACATTAATTATATAAAGTTAAAATTTTCTTATTTGGTATGGTTGGTTTTTTTTCAAAAGTTTCAAATAGATTTTCCAGATCAGATTCAAATAGGTATTATGGGGATTCTAGTTTGGATGCTCAATTTAATACTGTATTAAAGAGTTTGGAACTTTTGAAAAATTCTTTTGGAAATAATAAATCTTTAGAAGAATTATTTGAGGACTTGGATTTTGGATTTTTGGAATTAAGAAAAAATCCAGTTAGAGATAATCCTGTTTTGGGTTTAATTAATTCTTATTTTAGTTCTTATGATGCTATTAAACATGGAACTTTTGAAAGAAATTCTGAGTTAGAAAATTTGAAGGGACATTATTCTAATATTTTAAAACTATTAAAGTAATTTTGTTTATTTTTTGACACAATATATTTTTAAAGTTTATTTTTATTATGTTTGTATGGTTAGTATTTTTAAAAGCTTTTTTCCAAAGTTAAGTAAATCAAAAAAAACAAATTCTGGAAGAAATTTTAGTGAGTCTGATTTAGATAACTTATTTGATTTAGCATTAAATAATTTATGGAATATTTTAATTATTGATGGTGAGTCTAAAGATTTTTACGAATATATATCAAATATTGAAATGGCTTTAAAAAGTTTAAAAAATTTGGGAAATAAGAATATGAATTATATTAATGTTATTAATATTAATGTTGCTGAATTTGAAATTAATAATTCTTCTAATCTTTTTTTTATAGAATTTAAAAGAAATTATTCTAAAATTTTATCTTTATTAAAATAATTTTTTAATTTAAATATTTTTAAAAATATTATTTATATTTTTCGTGAAGTAGTGCTTTTTCTTCTTTTTCAAATAGTTCTACAAAAACTCTTAAATATTTAACATCGGATACTAGTGGTTTAATTACTGCAATTATTGTAAATCTGAACATTTCTAAATATGTGTAGAATAAAAAATAAAAACTTAAAAATACTACTAAAAACAAGTCGAGTCCGTGATGTGCGTAAAAATCTCTTCTGGATTTAGCTTTTACAAAATGTCTCATTAAATCTGCTGCAAAAATTAATAGAATTCCTTTTGAAATAATTCCAAGATATGATAATAATTTTGTATCTAGATCAAAAAAATATTTTACTATTAAGTTTGATAGAGTAAATACAATTGCGAAGAAAACTAAGTTGTCTAATATTTTATCAAATGCTGTTTGGTGTAGGTATTTATTGTAAACTCTTTCTAGGTGTGTGTGGTTAATGTAATATTCTCTATGGATATGTTTATTTGATTTAAAAAATTTAAAAATACTTCTAATTCTCATTATATTTATAATTGTGGATTTAAGTATTAATAATGTGTGTTTAACTTATTGGTTATAACTTTTAAAATTTTATTTTATTATTTAAACTTTTTACCAATTGCTGTTTTTGGTAATTTAATTTTTACTTGTGGAAATTCTTTTAATATCCAATCTACAAACGTATTACAATTATTTCCTATGTATTGGTATTCATTTTTGTATTTGTAATTTATATATTGTTTATTTACAAATTTATTCATATCTTCTGCTAATTGCCCGGTTATTGTTTGAATTAATTCAGAATTATATTTTTCTTTTCTATTAAATAACTTTTTTCTATGTCCAGTTGTGGGAGTTGTGAAATTTTTGTGTATGTGTCCTAGGTCTGGATTTTTTTTATTTTTAAAACTGTAAACTTCAAATCTATTTATTTCACCTTTTTGATTTGTTACAATATATAAATGTTTTACAAAATATTTTGGACGTGTGATTTTTGTTGAGAATAGAAAAAATTGATTCGTTGTTTTATCTAAAATTTTATTGAATTCGTTAGAATTCATTTATCTATTTTCTTTTTCAAGGTCTCCATCAAAATCAAGAAATTTATTGTTGAGAATTTTTAACCCTTTGTCGAAGCATCGAGACATCATTTTTTGTCGATGTCTCCGTCAAAAAATTCATTTTGAGCAAATACTGGTCCTTTATTTTTTTCTTCTAATTGTTTTCCAGATAATTGTCCACAGGCTCCACTGATGTCATCTCCCATTGATTTTCTAATTGTAACTTCTAGTCCTCTAGTTTGCAAATAATTTCTAAATGCAATTACATCTTTTTCCATTGGCATTTTGTAGTCAGCAAATTCGTGAGGGTTATATACTAATAAATTAATGTGGGATTTTCTATCAATTAATAAATTCACAAGTTCTCTTGCGTGTTCGATTTGATCATTAACATTTCCAATTAAAACATATTCGTAACTAATTCTTTTTCCAGTTCTTTCAACAAAGTAATCACATGCTTTCATTAAGTCATCAAGAGGGTATCTTTCACTAATTGGCATCATGTCTGCTCTTAATTTTTGATTTGGCGCGTGTAATGAAATTGCTAATTTAACTTGAATTCCAATTTCTGCAAAATCGTAAATTCTTGGAACGATTCCTGATGTGGATACTACAATGTGTCTTGCTCCGATGTTAAAGTAATCTGGGTTATTTAAAATTAATATAGATTCTTTCACTGGTTTATATGTTAAAAATGGTTCTCCCATTCCCATATATACAATATTTGTAACTCTTGCATCTTGGTGCTTTAAGTATCTTGATACAAATAAAACTTGTTCAGTTATTTCTTCTGTTGTTAAATTTCTTTTATATGAATTTGCTCCAGTGGCGCAGAATTTACATCCGACAGCACAAAATACTTGACAGGATACACATACTGTTTTTCTTTCATCTTTATGTTCAATTAGAACAGATTCAATAAAGTGTCCATCGTGTGTTTTTAATACAAATTTAACAGTATTTCCACTTCTATGGGATTCAATTAATTCCATTGTAGTAAGTGAAATATTTGCTGCTTTAATTTTATCTTTTAACCATTTAGGGTATGTTGAAATCTCATCAAAATCTGTAATTAAATCTTTATAAATTGCGTGTTGTAGTTGTTTTAATCTAAATTTAGGAACATTATTTTCTTGAAATAATTCTTCTATTGTTTGTGTCATAGTATTTTAGAATTAATTTATATTTATAAATAAAAGTATTTGGAATATTTTTAAATTTAAACTTTTTATGCGACCATAAATCCGTGGTTTAATTCATCTTTAATTGATTGAGTATCATTTTTTTTTAACTGAATTAATGATTCAAGTTTAAATAATTCTGATTGAGAATTTAATTTTAAATGATATTTATTTCTGAGTTGTGTTAAAAATAAAATTTCAGTTTCAAATTCTTTAAATTTGATTTCTAGTTTTTGAACAATTAATATTAATTCTAATTTTTGATTTTTCTCACTTAATTCTGATTTTCTAATTTTGGAAATAATTTTTTTTATATTTAATTTTTGATTTAAAATTTTATTCATTTCGAAATTGTAGTACATACCTAGTGAAAATTCAGTTTTTTCTAAATTTGAAAATAATTCAGAAGAATTTGGAGATTTTATTTGAGTAATTTTTAATAATTTTATTTTATTGTTATTAAATTCTTTTTTATAATTTTTATTATTTAATGATTTTAATAATTTTTTTAAAATTTCTGACATAATATAATTTATTTAATTTTTTTTATATATTTTCCTTTTATTTGAAAGTTAGAATTATTATGTTTAAAATTTAAATAAAAATTATTTGTTTTGAATTTTTATTTGGTTTTAATTTAATCTATTTTTTTAGTTTTATCGAAATTGATTCATTTTAGAATCCATATTAACTTTCATTTTTGTTTCAGTAGAAACTTCTGCTTGAATTAGTTGAAGAATTAAATCTAGTTTATTGTCCATTGATGAAACTTTATGTTCTAAAACTTCCATTTTTGAACTTAGTGTATCTAATTTTGCTTTAGAAATTTCATTGTGTAAATCTTGATTTGAGTTATTGTCTACATTATTTCCACTTGAATTTTGTAATGTTTGAGTTTCGTTTCCAAATGGATTTGTTGGATTTTGATTTGTAGTGTCGAAACTTGGAGTTGAGTTCATATCATTAATACTTCCAATTCCGGGAGTATTTTCTAAACTTTGTTCAGGGGAATTCATATTAGGCATGTCCATCGGATTTGATTGTTCTGTTGGATTTGATTGTCCTGTTGGATTTGATTGTCCTAGAGAATTATCATCTAAACTTGGGAGTTCTGGCATTTGTGAGTCAGAATTAGAATTTGGAAAAGAATTTTCACCTAGACTTGGAAGTTCCATATCATTCATTTGGAATCCGTCTTCTTCTTTTTTTTTAAAAGGGTTAAACATAGAATAAAACTAATGGTTATTTAATATAAAAAAATGTTCTAACTATTTAATTAAAAATGTTATTTCGTTTTTATTTTTTTATAATATTTCTAGAGTTTTTTGTAGAAATTTTAAGTCTCTTTTTTTTATACCTTCTCCTTCATAATTAAATGGGTTATCTTCAGAAATTAATTTAATTGCTTGGTCAATTTGCATCCAAATTATTTCAAAACCTTGGTCTAATTCTTTTTGAGTAAAGTTTGGTTTTCCTTTTGTTAATATTTTTCCAAGGTAACAATATGAGATTTGTTTTAAATTATATTTTCCTCTATATTCAACAATTTTTCCAACTTTTTTATCAACTTGTATTTCACATCTTGTTTCTTCTAAAAGTTCCCTTTTTAACCCTTCAATAATCTCTTCACCATGATCAATTCCTCCGCCAGGTAATTTATGATAATTATATTTTTTAACTTTTAAAATTGGAATTAAGTTATTTTTATCAAAAAAAATTCCTCTGGCTGCTTCACGTAGTCTGAACTCTTTGGATTCAACATCTTTAACATCTGAAATAGTTGTAATTAGTTCCATTATGGAGTTAAAGATTTTAATTTATTTAAATTTATTGTTTTTAGAATAATAATTTATGGAATTTTTATTCCTTAAATTTGGTATTTATTTTATCTGGTTACTATTTTATGGAATTTTCATCTAGTTTTTTATTTTTTATTTTTTTATAATTATTAATATTTTAGATTTGTGATTTATTCAGTAAAATCTACATCTACTTCTACATCAAACCCAATTTTACTTCCTCTAACTTCAAAGTCATCAACTGTGATTCCATTTAATTTGTAACCTTCGTTAAATTCAATTCTTTTTTTTAGTAAATTTGGTAAAACTTCTTCAAATTCTTCAACTGGGTAAAAATAGTTATTGTAATGAATTCTTCCACAGATATTACAATATTTCATATTCATTGGTTTCATTTCTTTAATTGGTGGGTTTTGTTCTTTATAGCAATCAAGACATAAACTCTCTTTTACTACATCAACTTTTTTTCCACATTCAAAACAGGATTTTTTAAATACACTCATAGTATTTAGAAGTAATTGTTTATTTATATAATAATTGTTTTTATTAATTATTTATTTGATTTTGATTTTGAGCTTTATTTTTGAATTTGTTTTTTTAAATTCATAAATCTTGTAGTGATTATAATTATTTATAATAGTAAAATTTGTTTTTTATTTAGGTTTATTGAAATATTAAATTTCAATATTTATATTTATATATTATTTAGTATTTTTGAATACTATAAAATATTGTGATATAAAATATTATAAAAATGAATGATAAAGAATTATTTTTAAAAAAATTTGAACAAAAATTGCGTGATCGTCTAGATGATAAAGCTCTTGCTAGTTTACATGGAGATACTGCTGGGAGTTTGGATGGGGATTATGGTTCTTCTGATTATGAAACTTTTCGTTCTGAAAAAACTCCTAGGGCTAGTTCTTGGTATGAGCGAGCTTGTTCAGTGAGTCAGTATTTATTTAAACTTGAACCAGATAAAAAGACTGGTGAAAAATTTAAAAAATCTTTATTTGCAGCTCATTTAAATTGTACTCCTTCTGGTGTTATGAGTTTTGCTGTTGCTATTTCTATGATTTTGTCAATATTTGGTTTATTACTTGTGATTTTGGGTCAATCAACTATTGGAATTGGAATTGTTTTACTTGGTGCTGGTGCTTTTTTTGCTTTACAGACTGTACCTTCATTATTTGAGAAGAGGTTTAGGGCAAAAGCTAATGATGAAGTTATTATTGGAATTTTTTACATAGTTGCATTTATGCGTTTTAACTCTAATTTGGAATTGGCTATTGGGTTTGCGGCAAATTATTTGTCTGGTCCTTTGGGGTTAGATTTTAAGAGAATTCTTTGGGAGATTGAAAATGCGGAGTATCCGGATATCAAACAAGCTTTAGATCATTATCTTGAGGGTTGGCGTGATGAGAATTTGGAATTTTTGGAGGCAATTTATTTAATTGAGAGTAGTTTGTTTGAGAGTGAGGATGTTCGTAGAATTATTTTATTAGATAAATCTCTTGATACAATTTTACAAGGGAGTTATGAGAGAATGATTCATTTTGCACAGGAACTTACTGGGAAAGTTTCAACTTTTAATATGATTGGTGTTGTTTTACCGATTTTAGGATTAATCATTTTACCACTTGCAGCTTCGTTTGGAAATCCTAAGTCTGTTTGGGAAGTTGTTTTTTTATTATATAATATTTTATTTCCAATTGGAGTTTCTTATTTTGGGTTTATGATTATTTTTAATAGGCCTGGGGGGGTTAATTCGGTTAAAAAACCTAATATTAAAAATATTGAACAGTTACAAAAATATGAATTAAATTTTTTTGGAAAATCTACATTTGTAAGTCCTATTGTTCCAGCTCTAATGATTGGTGGAACATTTTTATTAATTGGGTTTTCTCCAATCTTATTTCATTGGACTGGAGTTGATTTAATTTTAAATGATGCTTTGGCTGTTTTTTTTGATGTTGCGGCTGGTGATACACCTGGGCCTTTTGAAATTTTTCAATCTTATGGTTATATTGATAAGGGCGATGGTTATGATTATGGTCCTTATGGGACTTATCCTGGGTTACTTAGTTTATTTATTCCATTGGGGATTGCTTTTGCTTTTGGAACTTATTTACGAACTAAATATGGGAAATTAATTGGGTTAAGAGATAAAACTAAAAAATTGGAGAAAGAATTTGCTTCAGCAACTTTTCAGTTAGGAAATAGAATTAATGAGGGGATTGCAAGTGAGCTAGCTTTTGGGGCTGTTGCGGATACGATGCGTGGAACTGAGACTGGAAAATTTTTTTCTGAGGTTGATTCTAATATTAAGTTTAATGGGTTATCTGTTGAGGGAGCAATTTTTGATTCTGAGAAAGGTGCTATTAATGAGTATCAATCTGAATTAATTATTTCTAGTATGAAAATTTTTATTAAGGCTAATGAGAAAGGTCCAGAAATTTCTGCTAAAACTTTAATTGATTTATCTCGTTATTTATCTGAGATTCATATGAGTGCGGAGAGGTTAAAGGATTTATTATCTGAAAGTTTAGGTTCTATGAAGGGACAAGCGAATTATTTAGCTCCTTTGATTTCAGGAGTTGTAGTGTCTATTGTTGCTTTGGTTACTATGATTATGGGTTCACTTGCTGCTGAGACTGAAAAACTTGCTGCGAGTGGAGGTGGGAGTGATAGTTTAAGTGGATTGCTTGGCCAAAGTATTCCAACTTTTATGTTTCAGTCTGTTGTTGGAGTATATATTACTGCTCTTGTTGCAATTTTAATTTATGTGGTTACAAATCTTGAGGGAGGAAATGATCCAATTTTTACTAAATTTTCTATTGGTGATACAATGATTAAATCTATTGTTAGGTATGCAATTATTGTTGCTTGTGGAATTATATTGTTTACATTTGTTGGAGATTCCGTATTAGGAAGTTTATAGTTAATTAAATTTAATTATTTATTTTAACTTAGTTATTTTTATAATTAATTATTTGGTTTGTTTTTATTAAATATTATTTAAAAGTAAATATTTATAAACCAAATTATGTTATTATTATGTATACTATATCTAATCTAGATTGATGTCTTTGTATATTAATTTAGGTTATGTAAGTTAAATATTTAAAAATGGCAAGTTATACTGTAAACAAACCACACTTTAATGTGGTTTTTATTGGACACGTAGACCACGGAAAATCAACAACTGTTGGTAGATTATTATTCGATGGTGGAGCTGTATCTGAACAAGATATGAGAAAGTTAAAAGACTTAGCTGCTGAAAATGGAAAAGCTGGATTTGAATTCGCTTATACTATGGACAATTTAGCTGAAGAGAGAGAAAGAGGAGTAACTATTGATCTTTCACACAAGAAGTTTGAATCCGACAAGTACGAATTCACAATTATTGATGCGCCAGGTCACGCAGACTTTATTAAAAACATGATTACTGGAGTTTCCCAAGCGGATGCTGCTGTTTTAGTTGTTGCTGCTACTGATGGTATTAATGAACAATCTAAAGAACACGCTTACTTATCAAAAACATTTGGAATTAACCAATTAATTATTGCTGTTAATAAAATGGATATGAGAGAATATTCTGAAGCTAGATTCAATGAAGTTAAGACTGAAGTTTCTGCTTTAGTTACACCTTTAGGATTTAAATCTGTAAGATTTGTACCTATTGCTGCTTTAATGGGAGATAATCTTTTCAAGAAGTCTCAAAATATGCCTTGGTTTAAAGAAGAAACTATAGTTGAAATGCTTAACGGATTTGACGCTATTAAAGGAATTGGTTTAGTACCTGTTGGTAGAGTTGAGACTGGAATTTTAAGAGGTAACTCTAAGTGTGTTGCTGTTCCTTCTAAGACTGGAACTGGTATGGCTGGAGAAATTAAAGATGTTGAAATGCACCACGAAAAGGTTGCTGAAGCATTACCTGGTTATAATGTAGGATTCTCTGTTAAAGGATTTAATAAGGGAGATATTGCTAAAGGAGATGTGATTGGTCCAATGGATGCACCACCTGTTTTAGCTACTGAATTTACAGGACAAATTTTTGTTATGAATCACCCTTCAGTTATTACTGCTGGATATTCACCTGTATTCCACATTCACACTGCGCAAGTTTCTTGTAGAATTTCTGAAATTGTTGAGAAATTAAATGGAGATATGGCAAAGAATCCAGATTTCATTAGAAATGGAGATGCTGCTATTGTTAAGTTCATTCCTTTAAAGGCTGTAGTTATCGAATCTAATAAGGAAATTCCTCAATTAGCTAGATTTGCAATTAGAGATTCTGGTAAAACAGTTGCTGCTGGTCAATGTATTGACGTAGTTAAGAAAGAATTAAAATTCTAATTCTTCTTTTTAAATATTTACAAAAATGAGCAAAGCAAGAATTAAATTAATCTGTGATGATATTAAAAAAATCAACAAATTTGTTGAGGAAGTTGCGTCAATTACAGAAAAATTAGGTGTGAGTATGGTTGGACCAATCCCATTACCTACTAAAAAGTTAAAGGTTACTACTAGAAAATCACCTGATGGTGAAGGTAAGGCCTCATTTGAAAGATATCAAATGAGAATTCACAAGAGAGTACTTGATGTTGAAATTAATGACAGAGTTATTAGAATGATTACAAAAGTACACATCCCTGGTGGATTAAATATTGAAATTAAATTAATTTAATTTAATTTAAATTTTTACAATTATTACGTTGTCTGAGTTTTTTAGATAACTGACTAAAACGGAACTCTTTTGAGTTTTTATGATTTTGACAAATACATTTTTATTCTTATATCGCATTTCACTTGCTTTGATTGTATTATTTTTGAATAAAATTGTAGTTGTAACTTTTTTTATATTATTTTTTTTAATTACTTAATTATTTTATTTTTAACCATAATATATTTTTGATTTATAATTTCAAATTTATAAAAATTAAATTCATCATCAACATAATATTTGATGGGACATTTTTATAAATAAAAATGTATTTTTATTATTATGATTACAAAAGAATTAACTGAACAATTATTTTCTGAATTGATTGCGGATATTTTAGAATCTTCGGCGATGAATGATAAACAGTTAAATAATTTAAAAATTGGATATGCTAAAAAGTATTCTTTTGGAAAAATTATTAAAAATCCTGAAATTATTGCATATTGTGATGATGATAATCGGAGTGAAGTTATTAAAAAATTAAATATTAAACCTGTTAGAGAATTATCTGGTGTTACTGTTGTTGCTTTATTTGCAAAACCGCATGCTTGTCCTCATGGTAAATGTATGTATTGTCCTGGTGGAATTGATTCTCCGTTTGGAGATACACCTCAAAGTTATACTGGTAAAGAACCTGCCGCTATGCGTGCAATTAGAAATAATTATGACCCTTATTTTCAAATTTTTAATAGGCTTGAACAGTATGTTATTAATGGACATATGCCTGATAAGTTAGAATTAATTTTTATGGGTGGAACTTTTCCAAGTTTAGAGGTTGAGTATCGTGATGAGTTTGTAAATTCTGTATACAAAGCAATTAATGATTTTGGAGATATGTTTATTATTGAAGATTCTGATGGACGAAAATCAATTGATTATGTTAAATTTAATGATTTTTTTGAAACCAAAGTTGATTTCAAATCTGAGGAAAGACGATTAAGAGTTCATGAGAAAATGCTTAATTTGAAGCTTGATGAGATTAAAACACTTGAGTATGAGATTTCTAGAAATGAAACTTCTAATGTTAGATCAATTGGGTTAACTGTTGAAACTAAACCTGATTGGGCACTTGAGAAAGAAGTTAATGATATGTTACGGTATGGGGTTACAAGATTTGAGGTTGGGGTTCAAACTTTAAATGAGAAATGTTTGAAGATGACTAATCGTGGTCATACTTTGGAGGAGACTAAACGAAGTTTTCAAGTTATGAAAGATAGTTGTTTAAAGATTAATGCTCATATGATGCTTGGGCTTCCTGCGAGTGATTTAACTATTGATGAGGATTCTATGTTGGATTTATTTAGGTTACCAGATTATCGTCCAGATATGCTTAAAATTTATCCTTGTTTAGTGGTTGAGGGAACTCCATTATATAAAATGTGGGAGATGGGTAAGTTTCACCCTATTGATACTCCAAAAGCAGCTGAAATTATTGCTAGAACTTATGCTGAAATTCCTAGGTATGTTAGAGTTATGAGAGTTCAAAGAGATATCCCTACTACTGTTGTTCAAGAAGGAGTTCGAAATTCTAATTTAAGACAGTATGTTGATAAGGAGATGGAAAAACAAGGAGTTGTTTCAAAAGATATTCGTGCTCGTGAAATTGGGTTTAGACAAAAGGAAGGTTTTGAGATGGGGACTTTTGGGATTAAGGTTGAAAGTTATGATTCTTCTAGTGGAAAAGATTATTTTTTAGATGTTGCTGATGAAAGAGATACAATGATTGGTTTTATCCGTTTAAGATTTCCTTTTCAAACTGATTTACGACCTGAAATTGATGAGAAAACTTCATTAATTAGGGAATTACATATATATGGACAAACTATTCCTGTTGGGGATGATGCGTCAGAAAATTTAGTTCAACATAAGGGTTGGGGTAGAAAGTTATTAGCTAAAGCTGAGGAGATTGCTCGAGAGAATGGATTTACTAAAATGGCAATTATTTCTGGAGTTGGAGTTCGAGAATATTACAGAAAATTTGGGTATGAATTAGAAGGTCCTTATATGTGTAAAAATTTATAATTTTTTATTATTTAATGACTTTTTTCTATTATTTTTTATAATATCATTTTTAATTTAATGAAATTTTAATAATTTTTTAATTTTAATATTTTTTGATTTTTTTTAGTACTTTTTATTGTTTTTTTTAGTTTTTTTACATATTTTAATTTATTTGTTTTCCTATTTTCTTTCAATTATTTTGTATTTTTAGAGTTTTTCACTATTTTTTTCCTTATTTGGTTGATTTTTTTGGAACTTAGTTACTTTAGATAAAAACCTTTATAAGGGGATGGCAACTTATTTAGTTTACTTGTGAGTGAATCACTTCTTATGGAGGGTTTATGATAGACGATGACAAATGGTAGACACGTATCGTATGATACAGTAGTACAAACTATAAACACAGAGAATAATCTCTGGCAAGAAGTAAATTCTCGTTGATCCTGCGAGAGAATTCTGCTAGAGGGGTTGGATTAAGCCATGAAAGTATGTTAGACTTGTTCTGACTGCGGAATGCTGAGTAACACGTCATTAATCTGCCTTGTAGTCCTTAATAATCTCGGGAAACTGAGTGTAAAGTGGATATTTATCTATAACTGGAATGTTTTGATATTGAATACAAGATGAGATGGCGGCCTATTAGGTAGTTGGTGAGGTAATGGCTCACCAAGCCTCAGATGGGTAGGGGTCGTGAGAGCGATGACCTCCAGAAGGACACTGAGATAAGGGTCCTAGCCCTAAGGGGTGCAGCAGGCGCGAAAACTCTACAATGCACGCAAGTGTGATAGGGCAACCCCTCGTGCTTATCTAACGATAGGCTTTTATTATGTGTAATGTGCATAATGAATAAGTGGTGGGCAAGACCGGTGCCAGCAGCCGCGGTAATACCGGAGCCACGAGTGGAGTTCACTATTATTGGGTCTAAAGTGTTCGTAGCTGGTTTGTTAAGTCTCTTGTGAAATTTCTGTTGCTTAACTCAGAAATTGCAAGAGATACTGGCAAACTTGAGACCGGAAGAGGTTGCAAGTATTGTTTGGGTAGCGGTAAAATGCTATAATCCTTACAAGACTAACTAAGGCGAAGGCATGCAACTTGGACGGATCTGACAGTGAGGAACGAGAGCTGGGGGAGCGAACCGGATTAGATACCCGGGTAGTCCCAGCCGTAAACGCTGCGGGTTAGGCTTTGCTGAATCTACGAGATTTAGCAGGGTCGTAGCGAAGGCGTTAAACCCGCCACCTGGGGAGTACAGCCGCAAGGCCGAAACTTAAAGGAATTGCCGGGGGAGTACTACAAGCGGTGCGACGTGCGGTTTAATTGGATTTTACACCGAGAAACTTACCAGGGGCGACAGCACTATGAAGGTCAGATTAAAGGTTTTACCTAAGACGCTGAGAGGTGCTGCATGGCCGCCGTCAGCTCGTGCTGTAAGGTGTCCTCTTAAGTGAGGAAACGAGCAAGACCTATGCCTACAATTACTAATCCAGTCGATGGATGTACTTTGTAGGGACTGCAGTGGAAACACTGAGGAAGGTGTAGGCGACGGTAGGTCTGTATAGCCCGAATCTCCTGGGCTACACGCGCGTAACAATGGTTATGACAATGTGTTGCAACTCCGAAAGGGGAAGCTAATCACCAAACGTAATCTTAGTTTAGATCGAGGCTTGTAACTCAGCCTCGTGACATCGGAATCGCTAGTAACCGGGTTTTATCAGAGCCCGGTGAATATGTCCATTCTCCTTGGACACACTGCCCGTCAAACCAATCAAGTAGGTCCTAGAAGAGCATCTGTTATTTTGGCAGTTGCAATTCTTAGATCTGTGAGAGGGGTTAAGTCGTCACAAGGTATCCGTAGGGGAACCTGCGGATGGATCACCTCCTTTTTTTACAAAAATTAGAGAGATTGATTATGTCATCATCAAGTATTTTTTTATTCTAGAACAAATTATTAACAAACACAACTGAAAATTTTACTATTTTCGCTTATTTTACAAATTATTACAAAACAATATTTAACTTTTTATTATTTTCTAAGAAATTATTATTATATTTTATTAAGATTTATTAACTTAATTAAATTTCACAAAGTATTAACTAGTAAAAATATTTATTATTATTATGGAAGAATTTTTTGATAAATTTGAATGTGCTGAAAAATATGGGTTTTATATTTTTAGTTCTCCAATTTATTATCCTTTTAGTTTTTTAAGACATTGTCATATTGTACTTATTGAGGGCGGGGTGGTGTCTAGGGTGGAAGTTTGGAATTTTAAAAATAAAAAAAATATTGATTTAGGATTTATTCATATTAATTTGATTCCTGCTTTAAGAGGAGTTCGTAAATTTAATTTTAAAAAATATCCTAAATTTAATTGTAGATTGGAGGGATTTATTTCTGGTGATGAGAATTCTTTAGCTGGGAAAATGGTTAATTTTGTAAATTCAGAAAATATTAATTATCCTTATAAAAATAAATATCGTTATTTTTTTAAACCTAATTGTAATACTTTTGTTTCTTGGGTATTATCTAATTTTTCTGATTGTGGGATTAAATTGCCTAAAACTGCAATAGGGAAATTAAAATGATTTTTTTTCAATTATTTTGTAATTAAAAAAAACAGTTCGTTTTCAATTTCAAATTTTTCATATTTAAAATTATTTTCTTCAATAAATTTGACAAACCAATTTCTTTTTTCAATTTTAAATTCTTTTTTAGAAACTAATGATTTAGTTGGGAATGATACAACAATATTTTTAGCTGGAATTTGTTTAATTAATTCTTTAGTACAATTTTTTTTGATAAATTCTAAACTATCTAATGCTTTAAATAAAAAAACCATGTCACAGTCTTGAAAGTTTTTATCTTTAATTATCTCTAACTTAGTTAAATCATACGATTTAGCATTTCCTTTAATTTTATATTTATTGAAAAATTGATTTAGAAATTCCATATCTTTTGGATTAATGTCTGAGGCAAAGTATCCAGGTAATTTATTTATTTTTTGTTTAATTATGGTTATTGCTATTGGATTTAATCCACAACATAAATCTCCTATTTTGTTAGGTTTTTTCCATTCGAAAATTTTAGTAAATATCTTTTCGTAAAAATCTACTCTTTCTCGAGTTGATTTATGGAGTTTAAGAATACTTTTTGTATCTTCTAATTTGTTTGATTGTTCTAAATATTTATCTCTTTTATCAAAATCTGAAGTTAGAAAACTTCCATAAATAATTCCAATTTCTTTTCTGATAATTTTAACAATTTCTTTAAATGATTTTGATTTAATTATTTTATCTTCTTTTTTAGAAAATTCTTTTTCTAGTTTTTTTCTAATGTCTCCATTAGTTAAGAAATATTTAGTAATTTTTTCTATAATTAATTTATCTTCTAAACCTTTAATTTGGTTTTTATCTTTAATTTGATTTACTAATAAATTAATTAATTGTTCCATATTTAATTTACTATATTTTTATTTATATAATTTTGTGACTCCATGGTTTATATGTTATATTTTAAATTAAATTCACATTATTTTAATATGCTTAAACTTTATAGGAAATCTAAAGCTTATAATAATTATTTTATAAATGATACTTATGTTGAAAAATTATATAATTTATATTTACATCAAACAATTTTTGATAAAATTTTAGATAGTTTAGTTTTTTTTGCAATTGTTTTTACTATTTTTAATTTTATGTTGGAGTTTTTTTTTAATGTTTCCTCTAACGTATTAGATTTAGTTCATTTAATTTCTTTATGGGTTTTAATTGTTTTTGCTCTTGATTTAATAAGACATTATGCAAAATCTAAAACTCGAAAAGAATTTTTGAAACATCATGGATTAGATTTATTTTTAGTAATTTTTTTTAGTTTATATTTTTTATTTACTACTTATTTTGGAGTTGCTTGGTTTAAGGCTTTATCTGGAGTTAAACATACATTATATGAGGTTAAATATTTTAGAGCTTTTATACATTTATTTAAGAGATAGTTATTTTTTTATTTTATTTTATCATTTAGTGATTAAACATATATTTAAGTGATTTTTTTATATTTTTTTTATGTTTAAGAAAAATGGACAATTTTCAGTAGAATTTTTATTAATTTTTGTATTTATCATGTCTATAGTTTCTGTTTTAATTGTTATACTGGGAACTATTTCTATTGAGATTAGTTTAGATGAGAAAAGGCAAGAAGTTGATGATTTTGCAAATTCTATACTTAAGGAATTTGAGATTATGCAATCTGTGGAGGGAGGATATTATCGAAATTTTAAAGTTCCAATTCATTTTATGGAGAGGTTTAATATTAAAGTAGATGGAGATTATTTAATTATTTCTGATTTATATAATTATGAATCAGAAGATGATTTTATTAGATATTATAAAATTCCAGGTGATTATGTTGTTGATACTAATTTTGATACTCTTGGTAATTTTATTATTAGTTTATGTAAAAATTTTCCAAATAAAATAAATTCAGTTGATTTTTTTTATGTTTCAGGAATTAATGATGATTATTGTTTTGATAAATTAGTTAATGATTATGTTACTTTTTCATCAAATTCATCTGATTTAACAATTGTTGATGGAAATACTAGATTAAATCTAGAGTTAACTAGTAATGTGGGTACTAATACGATTTTTTTACGAGACTTTGAATCAAGTGTATTATTGGAACATGATTTTGGACAATTTGATGCGCCATTAACTTTAAATTTTGAAACTAATTTGACTGCCGATAGAGTATTTATATCTTTTAAAGATCCTACTAATGTTAATACTTTTAATATTACTAATAGTGGAATTATTTATTGGACTGATCAGATGATTCCTGTTCCTACTTTAATTTTTAATTTTACAATGGGTAAAAGCTTATCTTTATCTGAAGCTAGTTTTATTGGTGAAGATACTGGTGATTCTTCGGGGGAGAGTGTCTCTGGTGTTGGAGATGTTAATGGTGATGGTTTTGATGATTTTTTAATTGGGGCTTATAGTAATGATGGTGGGGGAAT
>JAVJHY010023389.1:0-24009 GCA_035593235.1 Phascolosoma agassizii
CCGCACGAGGCCGCTGTCGAGGAAACCTTTGTCAACAAGGATGCCCGGGCGACGCTGAAGCTTGGGCAGGCACGCGGTATGGCGCTGCTTGTCCCCGCGCTTCACCGGGTGCCGGTTGCCGAATACGCACCGAACAAGGTGAAAAAGACTGTCATTGGGTCCGGGCACGGAGATAAAAAACAGATCCACGCAATGCTCGGCTATCTGCTCCCCAAGGCAAAACCGCAAAGCGACGACGAAGCCGACGCGCTGGCGATTGCGATCTGCCATGCCCACAACCGGCACGTTCGCGCGATTGTGGAGAGGACTGCTGCGTAATGATCGGCAAGCTGAAGGGGATCGTGGATTCGACCGGGGAAGATTTTGTCATCGTCGATGTGGCCGGTGTGGGGTACGAGGTCCATTGTTCTTCCCGGATGCTGGGCAGTCTGCCTGACGTTGGCGAGCCGGTCACGCTTGCAATAGAAACGCACGTGCGAGAGACGGAAATCCGGTTATTTGGATTTGCCTCCGAACTGGATCGCAAGTGGTTCCGGCTGCTGCAAACGGTGCAAGGTGTTGGTGCGAAGTCAGCGCTTGCAATTTTGTCCGTATTGACGACGGCGGATCTCACCAACGCAATTGCGCTGCAGGACAAGGCAACTGTAACCCGTGCGCCGGGTGTCGGTCCGAAGGTGGCGCAACGGATCATCGCTGAACTGCAAAACAAGGCGCCTGCGCTGATGGCGGCGGGTGCGGCATCTGCTGACGGTGCGGCTGGCGACACAGACAGTGCTGCGACCGGCATCATCGATATTCCGAAAGGTGCGCATGCTGCCGACGCGATTTCGGCACTGGTGAACCTTGGCTATCCGCAGGCGCACGCCGCAAGTGCGGTCTCGGCGGCGATGAAAAACACAGACGATAGTGCCATGACAGAAGACTTGATTCGGCTGGGTTTGAAGCAGCTGGCGCGGTAGAGGGATGGGGGTAGAAATTGTGGTATCCTGAGATCGCATTCATCGCGACTGCAAATTCAAAATTCAATTTTGGAGTTAGGACTCCGCCATCAACCGCCGAGCAACGCGGCGAGAGCGACGCCAAATGCGGCTGCGAACTCATCCGAGTTTTCGGGAATATCGGTGCCGTCGGGATCGGCGAGGGTTTCGTAGTTGGAGGGGAGTTCGGTGTTGATGAATTTGCCGAGGTGGGCGCTGGCTTCGCCGTTGGCTACCCAGTCGGCCACCATGGGCGCGTAATCGGTGCGCCCGAATTCAAACTCTCCCATTTTGTGGGTGGTGGCATAGGTCCCTTCATCTACCCGTCGGACCTTGCCGGACTCATCTATCCAGACCGCAGACGGCACGTTGACCAGGTTATACAGCGCGCTGATGCGATGGGTTGCGTCTACCAGCCCGACAAAGCTGATACCCGCGCGCTCATACCAGGGTGCCACGGCCACTAGGCCGGCTGAATCCTGAGCCGCGGCAATGAGTACGAAGTTCTGATCTTTGAGTGTCTCGAAACGGGCCTGCCAACCTGACAGGTCAAAGCGGCAGCCTCACCAACTGGCCCAGGTGAGGAGCATGATCTTCTTGCCCTTGAAGTCTGACAGCGACACCTCTTTGCCCTGCCAATCCGGCAGCGTGAAATCCGGTGCCTGGCCTTGCGCCTCGAAGTACTGTCGCTGTACCGGGATCGCGCCGAAGCTCCAAACATCCGCTTTGTGATCCACCACGTAGGGCTGCTGGATCCTATCTGCCAGTTCAGAAACATTGAACCAGGCCTGGCCTTGCCTGCGCACGAACAGCTCGCTGTCCTCATCCTGGCGCACCGGCACACAGATATCGTCCAGGCACGCGCCTTCGGGCTTGAGGACGAATCCGTTCACCCGCGTGAGCTGGGCGGGGGGTATCCACAGGTCGTTCGGATCGGCCAGGGTGGGGCTCACCGCCACCTCGGCATTGTTGTACAACACAGTGGCGGCCTGCAGCGGCAGCGCAACGGCCGCGAGCAGCGCAATCAGTAACCCTCTCATAACCACTCCCCATAGACCGGTGTTAGGACCAACGCACAGTAACAGGCTGGCTCAGCGACGGCGAACCCCACTCCGGGGCCCCGTCGATTCGGTGCATGCACTACCGGCGCCCGGGGCGCGAAAGGCGGCAGAACTGGGCGCAAAGGTCACCTAGGCGACAGTGCACCCAAAGCGAGGCGGCTAAGGTCGCGCCAGGATCGTCGTCATTTGAGCAAGCGGTTATTAAAATTCATCCACCACCTGTACCCGTCGCGGTCCGGGGCAACGCCCCCGGCGAGCGCAGGCGGCGGCGCGATGGTGCCGCTGCCCGTACTTGTGCCAACGCCGGGCACCACGGTGAGTTGGCGACAACGCCACAAAAGAGCAGCTACAATCGCCCGCAGTCTCGAGCAACCCATGCCAGCTCCGCAGCCATAAAACAGGCCAAACCCTGCCGTATGCCCAGCTTTTCCCAATCACTGCGAGATTACCGTTCCGGCGACTGCTCCGGCGAAGATCTGCTGGGCCGACTGGACGAGCTGATTAACTCGGGCAAAACCAACCCTATTGCCTTGCTTAACATGGTGAATCAGTCGCACGCGCAGGAGCCATTTCCCAGCGAGCTGCATGTTGGCATCACCTCGCGTCTCAAGCGCTATCTGGATCAACAGGACCAGGCCCGCGACCCGAGCGAGGAGCTGGAAGACGACGAACACACGCGGCTGGCCACGGTGATGGATGACGCGCTCATCAGCGACCATAGCCAGGCTGCGGCACACGCGGCAGAAGACGACGATGAGCGTACTGCGTTCGCACCCATTGCCAACGAGCCCGAGCCAGAACAAAAACAAGCCACCGGCACGGTGCTGAACGATCGCTTTGTGCTGGAAGAACTGGTGGGCCAAGGCGGCATGAGCCTGGTGTACCGGGCAGTCGACAAACGCAAACTCGAGGCACGCTCCCGGAAACCCCATGTGGCGGTCAAAGTGCTGGAGGTATCCAGCAAGAACGAGAGCGCTGCCTTTATGGCGCTACAGCGCGAGGCGCAAAAGTCGCAGACCCTCTCGCACCCCAACATCGTGCGCGCCTATGACTTTGATCGCGACGGCGACATCGTCTTTATGACCATGGAATACCTGTCGGGTAGCCCGTTGTCTGCCACCATTAAAGGGCTGAATAAATCGGGCATGGAATTGCCCCGCGCCATGAACCTGATCGAGCAAATGGGCTCAGCGCTGGCACATGCACACAGCCATCGCATCGTGCACGCCGACTTCAAGCCCGGCAACATCATTCTGACCGACGAAGAACACATCAAGGTGATCGACTTCGGTATCGCCCGAGCCTATCAACAGCCCGAAGACACCGCAGCTGACAAAACCCTATTCGATCCACGCGCACTGGGCGCGCTAACCCCCGCCTACGCCAGCCCGGAAATGCTGGAAAACCTGGAGCCGGACCCGCGCGACGACATCTACTCCTTGGGCTGTGTTGCCTACGAGCTGATTACCGGCGTCCACCCGTTCTCACGCTCCAGGGCCACCGATGCGCGGGATGCCGGGATCAAGCCCAATAAGCCCGACAATTTAAGCCGCCGGCAATGGAACGCGCTGCGCAAAGCCCTGGCATTCAACCGTGAAGAGCGCATAGCCACGGTGCAGCAGCTGCTCGCGGGGTTGCTACCTCGGCCAACCTCGGTTCCGCAATGGGCTGCTGCTGGGGTGGGCTTGCTCGCCGTGGTCGCTGCCGGCTACTGGCTTCTCAGCCAGCGCGCTGCGGTGGAACCCGAAGTACCGCCTGAACCCACAGTTACCAAAAAGGCGCCCGCCGAAGTGAAAGCGCCGCCGGTAGCGACGACCCCCACGCCACGTCGACCAGGCACCGTATTCAAGGATTGCGCCACCTGCCCGGGCCTGGTGGTCCTTCCCGCCGGGCGGGGACAGCTGGGATCACCGGACACAGAAGCAGACCGACGCAGCTTTGAAGGCCCACGTCTCGAAGTGGCCGTGCCAAAAGACTTCGCGCTGAGCGAAACAGAAGTCACCGTAGCGCAGTTCGGTGCGTTCGTGGCCGCCACCAATGCGCAGCTGCCCGGCTGCAGAACTCTGGCTAACGACTGGCAGGTCGACCCCCGCCGCAGTTGGCAGAATCCAGGCTTCGCTCAGACCAACCAACACCCGGTGACCTGTGTCTCTTTTGACGATGCACAAAGCTACGTGGCCTGGTTGAGCGAGACTACCAAGGCGACCTACCGGCTGCCCACAGAAGCCGAGTGGGAATACGCCGCCCGAGCGCAATCCAAGCAACGGGCGCTGTGGGACGACGCCGCTACCTCCGCCTGCGCCATGGCCAATGTGGCCGATAAAGATGCCGCCAATGCGTACAGCGACTGGCAAACCATGGACTGCGCCGATGGCTACGCGCACACCGCCCCCGTGCAGGAACGATTACCGAACGCATTTGGGCTATACGATGTGCAAGGCAATGTCTTTGAGTGGACAGAAGACTGCTGGCTGGCCGATTATAAAGGCCGCACGCATTCAATAAGCGCCATACAGACCAAATCATGTTCAAAACGGGTACTTCGAGGTGGATCCTGGTTCACTGCGCCCAGCGAGCAGCGACTCGCTTTCCGCAACCGGGCCGGAGCCGATCAGCGCGCTCAAACCTACGGCATTCGAGTCGTACGCGAGCTGTAGCGGGTCAGTCCCGACGCGGCTTCGTGCCTGCATTACTGGCAATGCTCGGCCTGCTGGCCCTGGGCGGCTGCGTCCATCAGGCGCCCACCATTGCCCACATTCATATCGGTCACGCGGTGACGGGCGCCCATGACACCCCCGGTCGCGTGGGCTATTTCACCCTGGCAGAAGAGAACGCCCGGCGCGCGCTGGCGCTGGCCGATCTGGCCGTTGCCCCAGAAAGCAGCCTGGAAGAAATAAAAGACGGTATTGCCAGCGTCAATGACATCACCAATGAGCGCGGCGACTACCCGCTGGCAAAAGCTGTACGGGAGTCCGCTGACCATATTGAATTTGCCGCGCTCTCTGAGGATTCCAGCCAGAACCTGATCGAAGGCTACAAGCAATTCCGCAGCACCATCGAAGGCGTGCTCTATCGCAGCGACCTGATCGCCGCCTTCGCCCAGCAAATGGAACAAGCCAACGAACTCGAGGAAGCCCGCTTTGTTGCCGAAGAAGTGCAAAGCCTGGCGCGGGCCAACCTGGTTGGCATCGACGAAGATGGCGATGGCACGGTGGGCAACCTGCCCCGTGAATTGGGGGTCCAGCAGATCCGCAAGGCGCTCCAGGACCTGGTGGATCGGGAAGACCCACCCTATGTGACCGTGGACCGCTGGTACCTGTTCAACCTCATTCGCCTGCCCAACGGCGACTGGATATTCAAGCGCTCGGGCGGCGGCGGATCGCGAGGATACTGAGTTGATTAAGAACTGTAGCTATTACTTCATCGTGCTGTTGTGGTGTGCCGGTGCCTCGGCAGTGCACGCAGCCAACAGCACCTGCTATCGCTCGGGCGATGCGCATCAATGTCTATCCGAGGGCGACCCCAAGGCAGCCTGCGAACAGGAACTCAACACCGATCCGTACAACCTGATGGCAAGATTTTCGCTGTGTGAGGCTTACGTTCAACAAAATGAGCCGCTCAAAGCCTGGATCGTACTGGACCAGGGCGTAAAAATTTGCGGCCGCAATAGAACTGCTTGCTCCAGATTGCAGATCGCCCTGAGCAATCTCGAAGAAGCGTCAGAGAAAGACGCCAAAGACAACACCGCCCTGCAACGCAGCCGCCTGCTGGCACAGCAAGAGTCGCAGCGCCGGGTATGTCAGCGCCGGATGAATGGCGATATGTCGCTCAATGCCTGTAATGAATTGTTGATCACTTTTCCCGAAGATGCGCCTTTGTATACCGCGCTGGGTAGCAAGCTACTCAATCGCGGCAATCCCGCGGAGGCACTGTTGCAATTCCGCCAGGCACGCAAGTTCGGCGCGGAGCAAAGTACGCTGGCACCACTGGTTGCGTCTGCACAGAGCGCGCGACAAGCCCTGGCAACACGTTGTCTCGGCGAATCAAACCTGGATCAATGCAACCGAGCGCTGCTGGTTGGCGGTGCAGACGAGGCACAATTACAGGTCCGGCGCGCCAAGTTGCTGCGCAACGCTGGTAACACCAACGCGGCGATCGAGGCACTCACCATTGCGCAAACCTTAAAGCCAAGGGAACTGCAAATATCAAAGCAGCTGTTAGCGCTATTGCCCAAAGGGCGGCTCTCCGAGTCACGCTTTTACCTGGCCCGTGGCCAGGCGCAAGCGGCCACCGGCGCCGCCAACAAAGCGATCAAAGACCTGACTCGGGCGTTGGCCATGGGCGCGGCGCCAGAAGACGTGAAAGCCCCGCTGCAGCGCGCACGAACATTGCGAAAGAACATAGTGCAGCAGCGCTGCCTGGCACAGGAGCAGGTGGCGCCCTGCGAGCGTCTGCGAATTGCTGGCGAGCCCGACGAGCGCACCATCAACGCCCATATCGCCAGCATCAACGATCGCATTGCCCGCGAGCAAGCCGCAGCCATCGCCGCGCGGGAACCGGCGAAGCCTCCCAGCAAACCGCCAGAGGCCGATCAGCAACCCGAGCGCAAACCGGCCGAGGACCTGCTGGCTGCGAATACAGCAACCGACACAACGGCAAAAACAGTTACAGAACAACCATCGGCTGTAGCAACGCCGCAGGCAAAACCAGAACTCAGGCAGACCGCTGCTGTTGTGTATAAAAACCAGGCTAGCGAACTGGGAATAACCTACTAATTCGCACGAGTACCAACGAAGGATAATCAAGGAGAGACATCATGGATCACAACTACAAGGCTGGGCTGTTGCTTGGCGGAGCACTATTAGCCTGCACCCTACCGGCTGCTGCAGAAGTAAACTTTTCAGTAGAAGCGGGCCTGCGCCAGGAAAGCAACATTGGCCTGGCACCCGTAGGCCGCGATGAGGTTGACGACCTGACCACCAAGGTGGCGGCCAAAGTGAACTGGGCTTTCGTGCAATCCGCGCAGGCCGAAGTTTCAATCGGTGGCGGCCTTTACTACGACCGTGTCAGCGACATCAAGGACATCAGCCGCCAAGGCTTTACCGTAGATGCGAAGTATCGGGGCCAAGCCACCGAAGATCTGACCGCCTTCTTCTGGATTCTGGACGGCGAGTTCCGCTGGCTGGACTATAAAGACAGCGATTTTCGCGATGGCGACGAGTACAAACTCAACGCCACCGTGGGCAAGCGGTTTAACGAGCGTTTTACGCTGATGGGTGGTTACCGTTACGAAAGCCGCAACTCCGACGACGGCAATCCAGAACGACAACCCGCAAGCTGGAATGCCGATAAAGTATTTGACCTGGACAAAGACGGTCCGTTTGTTCGTGGCGAGTTCGATGCCACTGCTAATACCGTCATCTACGCAGAGTATTCGCGCATGAGTGGTGATGTGGCCGCGACCGGTCGAGCGTTCAGCCAAGGCGCCACCTTTGATCGTGCCTGGGACTACGCTTTCGGGCCTGGGTTTATCGTTTGGAAGATCGACGCCGACCAGGACATCTTCGACGTGGGCATCAAGCACCAGTTCACTGAGCGCTTCGGCCTGGAGTTCTCCTACTCCTATATGGATGCCTCTGGCGATGCGGGTAACGACTACGACAACCAGGTATATACCCTTAGTGCAAACTTCGGGTTCTAACCGGCAGTATTGCTAGCGGGGCACCCCAATTGCCGCTGCTCCGCTAGCAATTTCGAACACAGCGCTGATCGAATGGAGGGTACATGCCAAAGATACACTTCAACAGGCGCCACAAAGGGACCGAATCCCGACGATTCTGGAATTGGCGTGAACTGAATCGCCACAGTCAACAAGCCGCAGACGCTGACGCTGAGCAAGCGCAGGCTTTCGCCGCGCAGGCCCAGCAGATCGCAGAGCAGATCGAGTTCCTGCTGGGTGGCGGCTTATCCGATGGCGCCCAGGAAGTACTCGCCACCCTGGCCGAAGAAGACATGGTGAATTTCTGCATCATGGTTGATCTGGCCGAGCCCATAGACCTACCTGGCGTGACGCCTCTGCAAATAGATACACGGCAGCATTTGCAGCACTTCCTGGATGGCGAGCCCTGGCACTCGTTGGCTATCGATCATGACATCACCATCGCACTGGCACTGCTGGATAGCGTCGGCACCCAGTCAGCGGATACGCGTTGGTATCGATACGCGCCTGGCCTATTCAATCTGGTCGCGCGGCTGGCAGATCAGGTAAACAAAGAACAGCTGTTGCGGTTTGTGGGCGAGTACAACGCGCTGGTACAACGGGACCATATTCGCCTGTCAGACGATGCGCAGGATATTTTTGCAACCCTGGTAAATGGCGCGGCGCATCGCGTGGGGTTGCCGGACCAGGGGTTGGACAGGAGTTAGCGAACGACTTCGCGCGCAGCTACTGAATCCGCGTCACCTGATCGTCCTCGCTGATCGCTTGCAACCGCAACCGGTTCAACCTTAAAAAGTATCGGTAATGAGCCAAGCGGTGAAACTTAATCCCCAGGCGCGGCACCTCCCCTAACTTGCCGCCGAAACCCAGCCGCCCACGCATATCGAAGTAGCAGGGCGTTCCGAGCAGTGCTTTGCTGCCATAGCCCCAGGTGGCCAATGCATCGGCGCCATGCACGAATCGAAAGTACGGCGCCTGGAAATCACGCTCTACAGTGCGAGAAAACTCCGCGCTGCCTGTTTTTGGCTGGCCAAAGGTATACAGGCCGGTTACTGGGACGCCATCGGCTTCCAACGCCAAGCCGGCGAGCAAAGCCAGTGCACCGCCCATGCTGTGGCCTGTCAGCACAATCGGGCATCCGGGCGGGCGCAACAGCACGGCGCGCAGCTGGGGCACCAAACGTGCTGTTGCCTCGTAGTAACCCTGGTGCACAGGGCCCAGGGGCGTGCGGACCATCCAGGCGGACAGGTTCGTAAACCAGTCTCGCATATTGTTGGTGCCGCGAAACGCCACGTAGCGCAGGCCTCGGCGACGCACCACCAGCACATGATCGCGACCCGCATCGCTCGCTATGAGATCGTACTCGTCGTAACCATAGTGCTTGGCCCGTTGGGCGCCGTCCTCCGCATCGGCGTAAGCCAAGCGCGAGAGCTCTACACAGCGAACGGCAATTTCCAGGTCAAGGCCACGCCGTCGGTCTAGCTCGCTGGCCGCAGGCGCCACCATCAGGTAGTTACGGCAAAGGCTAACTCCACGTCGCCCACTTTCAATGAACCAACCGCAGGCAGCACCACCTCGGCATCGTGCAGCAGCTCTTCTTCGTGACCAAAAAACAGCGTCGAGCCGTTGCTGCTCATATCGCGATAGCAGAATTGCTCGTCGTTCACTCGGAAGCAGCCATGCAAGCGCGAGACAAAAGTAGAGTCCAATGAGATCTGGCAACTCGAGCCGCGCCCAACGGTGACCAAGCCCAGAAAGTCAGCGGGAATGACGTACTTCTTTTTGGCGTATTCAATCATCAACGAGCGCGGCAGCAACGATGTTTTGGCGTCTTCAGCATCGAACACCGCTATCGTTGGATCACCCTGGGCATCGATCTGCTCCAGCACCTGTTTGGTCAGCCGCAACCGATGCCGCTTCTGTCCTAGTGAGTAGGTGTTCAGCGTGGGCGCACCGGCCAGCAAGGCGGCGATTTCTGATTGCGGTGAAATGGGCTCCAAATGCACGGCAACCATGCGTTGTTTAGCGTTACGTATCGCCCCTATACGGCGCTCGCACTCTGCGATGCTGACATGCTCCAGACAATACTGGGAGAGGTAGAACAGCGCGACCGGGGCCACCTCCTGCTGCTGCGGTATCCGCAACGCGGCCTGGTCGCGCTCAATTTCCAGCGGCGCTTCCTGCACATTCAAGCCGAGGGCGCTGAGCACCTGGGCATCGGCACGGACCCGGTCAGCATCCGGCTCGGCGTAGTGCATGATCACCCATCCGCCTTCTGCTGCCGCCAACGCCCGCACCGACTCAGCTCTTACCGTTTGCTGAGTTGGCGCCGCCTCGATAGTCTTTCGAGCTGATGTCGTGCTTCTTGAGCAGTGTTTGGACGTGTGCACGGTTCATGTCGATGCGCTTTGACAGCTCAGTGACGTTGCCCCCTGTGTTCATCAGACCGGCTTCCAGATAACGCTTTTCCGCATCGTCGCTGGCAACGCGCTTGGCGTCGGTAAGCGAGATGGCGCTGATGTCTACTGGCGGTGGCTCTACCGCGGTTTGTTCCGCAGCTTCTTCGGCAACAGCAGGTACGCTCGCGGATACGGGCTCGATGACCGGCTCGGTGGCTGCGATCGGTGCGCTCGCCGGCGCTTCGCTACTTGGCAGGCTAACGGATGCGACTCGGGGCGAAGGTTGGGCCGTGCTGGCAGCCCTGGGCTTACGCAACTGCGGTGGCAAGTGCTCGATATCGCCAACATCGGTCGCCAGACACGACAGCCGGAACAGTATGTTGCGAAGCTCACGAATGTTGCCCGGAAAATCGTAACTCATCAGCCACTTCTCAAGCCTGGCACTCAGTCGAATGGGCTCCCGGTCCATCCGCTCCGCTGCTTCCTGAATCAGAAAATCCAACAGCAGCGGCAGCTCATCGCGGCGCTCCCGCAGCGGCGGGATGGTCACCTGAATAATGCTGAGCCGGTAATACAAGTCCTCCCTGAACGTGCCCTCTTCGCACATTTGCAACAGATCTTTGTTGGTAGCGGCCACAACCCGTGCGTCGACCTGCACCATCTGATCCGAGCCCACACGCTGAATTTCGTTGGACTGCAATACGCGCAGCAGCTTCACTTGCCCGGTCAGCGGTAACTCACCAATCTCGTCCAGAAATATGGTGCCGCCGTTCGCACTTTCGAACTTGCCCGCGCGATCTGAGCTGGCGCCGGTAAACGCGCCGCGCTTGTGGCCGAACAGTTCAGACTCCAGCAGGTTGTCCGGGATGGCGCCGCAATTCACCGTGATGAGCTGCTTGTCGGCACGTGTGCCATTGGCATGAACGACTTTGGCCATCAGCTCTTTACCGGTGCCACTCTCACCATCTATGAGTACTGGTAAGTCCGTTGGCGCCGCTTTTTCTGCGATTTCCAGCGCTTCGATTAAGGCCGGGCAATCACCAAACACTCCATCAAATTGAAAGTCTCGATCAAGCAGCGCAGCACGACGCTGAGTCACCGTCTGATCGACGGCTACTGTTCTGCTTTTAGCCTGCACCAGGCGCTCGGTGCGCGACAGCTTGAGCAGTTCTTCGCGCAGCTTGTTGGCTTGCCCCAACAGGCGCTCAATCTGCGGCCGAGCCAGCGTCTGCGGCCAACGCAAGCTCGAGCGCATGATTTCGACCTTCTCCAGCAGGCCCGCGAACGAAACAGCCGGTTGTTGCAGGTGGTCTTGCTCAAGGTTCTTCATAGTCAGGCACTCGCCATTTGTTTCTTCACCAGTTGGTAATACATACCCTGCTGCTCCACCAGGTCGTCATGCTTGCCTTCCTCCACAATGGAGCCGTTATAGAGCACCACAATCTTGTCGGAATTCATGATGGTGCTCAGTCGGTGGGCAATCACGATGCCGGTTCGACCACGCAGAATTTCCTGCATGTTGTGCATGATGTTGCTCTCGGACTGGGTATCCAGTGCCGAAGTAGCCTCATCGAACACTAGAATTTTGGGGTCGTGATACAACGCCCGAGCGATACAGAGTCGCTGCAACTGTCCGCCCGACAAGCCCATACCGCGCTCACCCACCATCTGCTCATACCCCAGTGGCAGGCTGCGAATGAAGTCGTGGGAGTCAGACAGCTTCGCCACTTCGATAATGCGGTTGCGATCGGGGTTTTCGTCGCCGCTGGCCACGTTCTCGGCGATGGTGCCCGAGAACAGCAGGTTGCTCTGCATGACGTAGCCCACCTGACGGCGGTAGTACTCTTTATCCACTACTTCCAGATCGTAACCGTCGATGGTGATGCGGCCTTCCGTAGGCGCATAGAACCCCACCAGCAGTTTGGCCAGCGTGGTCTTTCCGGAGCCGCTCTGACCCACAATAGACACCAGCTCTCCGGACTTGATGCTGAGGTTAATATTCTCGAGAACGTTCGGCGTCTCCTTGCCCCCGTAACGAAAGTACGTGTCTTCGAAGCTGATATCGCCGCGCACATCCGGAATGATCACCCGCGAGGCAATATTGGCTGGATCCTGCTCCGGCTCCATATCCAGCACATCGCCCAAGCGTTCCATGGCCACGCCCGCTTCGTGAATCTGATTCCACAAGCCCACCAGGCCCATGAGCGGCGACAACACGCTGCCCATCAGCGCGTTGAAAGCAATGAGCTGGCCAATGGACATTTCCTGATTCATCACCAGGTTGGCCCCAACGGCCAAAATAGTGATGGTGATAGTGGCGTTAAACAGCTGGCTGACAAACCCCACCCAGATGTTGAACCGTGCCGACCGATACTGCGAGTCCAGTGCTTTGGCGTATTGCCGCTCCCACTTGAGCCGCATGGGCCGCTCAATGCCCATTCCCTTTACGGTTTCTACACCACTGATGATTTCCATGAGGGTCGCTTCGGTTGCCGTAGAGGTGGCAAATACTTCCCGCGCGTAGGCTTTGATCTTGGGCGTGACCGCAACCGTCAGCACCAGAATCGGTATCACCAGGATCAGCAGCAGGCTGGTCATCAAACTGCTGTAGAGGAACAGAATCGACAGGTACACAATCACCATCAGCAGGTTCAGGATGGTCGCCAGGGTGGAGTCTGTTAAAAACGCCCGAATGGTCTGGTTTTCTTGAAAGCGCGCGAACACATCACCCGTTTTGCGCGTCACAAAGTACGACAACGGCAACGACATGGCGTGCTTTAGGAACCCCGACATCATGGCAAAGTCCATGTTGCGGACCATGAAGTTCGACAGATACGCGCGCAGCACAGACGTCAGTTGCATGAACACGTTGGTAATGATCAGCCCAGAGATCAACAGCGTCAGCAGCGACACGTTCTGGTGCACAATCACCTGGTCGAGAATATTCTGAATAATCACCGGTGGCACAATGCCGAGAATCTGAATAACAAAGGTGGCAATGAACAGCTGCGAGAGAATCGTCTTGTAGGGCTTGATGTAGCCAACAAACCGTAGCCAGGGCGAGGGTGATTCTTCGGCCTGAGCCAGCTCCGGGCCCGGGTTGAACAGCAGCGTGGTACCGGTCCAGCCTTTTTCGAACTCTTCTACGGTCATCTTGCGAAAGCCCGCACCTGGGTCAGCGACCCACACGTGCGACTTCGACACGCCGTAAACGATCACGTAGTGATAGCCTTCCCAGTGCGCAATCAGCGGCATTTCGAACCCAAGCAGGGACTCGAACGTGCACTGCACACCGCGGGTGGTAAAGCCAAGCGATTCACCCACCCGAGCCAGGCTCTCAAGGCTGGCGCCCTCGCGGGTCACGTTGGCCATCTCGCGCAGCTTGCCCAGGGTCATGCTGATGCCGTAATGGCGGCAGATCATGGCCAGACAAGCAGCGCCACAGTCCATTTCTTCGGCTTGCTCAATCAGCTGGAAGCGCTTGATCACTTTGGCATCACGCGTGGAGCGCGACGCCAGGTCGATCAGCAGCGGTCGGTTGCGCTTTTCGGCCAGGGTCTTTTGCCGCGCCAGGTCGCGGTCGGCAAATTGAATGCGCTCCTGCAACACCTCACGCAACTTCGGGTTGTGTTCCAGCAACAGCTGCACAGTACGCTCGGGAATAACCAGCATTACCACGTCGGTTTCTGCGGTTACCGTTACTGGTTGCTGCTGCCGCATCAGGCAAGCCTTCTCGCCCACAATCTCGCCCGGTCCCATGCTTCCCAGCGGATAGTTGGCGGCGCCTTCGGTGTGATTCAGGCTGACCGTGCCCTGGCGGATAATGTACAGCCGCCGGTCATCTAGGGCGTCCTGCTCCAGCACCGTGCGGCCCTTGCGCACCCGCTTAATGCCGGCACTCTTAATGAGGTTTTCAAATTCTTCGCCTGCCACTTTGCCGCGCAGGCGGAACAGCCGCGATACAAAGCCGCCCACCGAAGCGATGGCGACATAGTTGGCCAGGTACTGGCGCGCCTCGCGGTTGGTTTCCAGTATCGGCTCAAAAGTGCTGGTTGGGATAAACAGCAGTTCAGTCTTGGCGCTGGAGCGTACCGATGACTCGTGAATCAGGGTCCGTAGCAGCGCAACCTCGGCGAACAGCTCACCTTCTTTGCGCACGCCCATGCTGATCTCTTTACCCTGTTCCTCGGTAAAGATGCGCACCGCGCCCTTCTTGATGATGAAGATGCCATCGCCTACTTCGCCGGCGCTGTAAACGCTATCCCCGAATTCGAAATAGCGCACTTCGCTGGTCGCAGACAGCGCGTCAATCTCCGCATCTGTAAGATGACTGAAGAGACCGAGCTCGCGCAGAAAGGGGGCGTGTTGTTGGGTGGTCACTGGCGCTCTCAACACATCTCGATGCTGTTTTCGCGCGCACGCGCGCCGAGCCACTCTTCTTTGAGCAAGCGTCGGATTTCTGAGGAGGTGTCTTCGTCGAGCGTGGCTGTGCGCTTGCCGTCAATACAAAAAATCTCAAAGCCACCACCAGCGGCGGTACCGAAGGGACCAATAATCTCGCCTTCTTCGGCATGAAATACCTTGGCTTCGATGTCTTTGGATAGCGAGCCACGCATAACCAGGCCGATGTAGCCGCCTTCGTTGGCGGTGTCTGCCATTGAGTGCTCCCGCGCCAGGTCTGCAAACATCTCCGGCATGTCTTCGAGCAAGGCTATGATCTCGCGAGCCTTGCCTTCTGAGTCCACGATAATGTGGCTGATAATGATGCTGTCGAACTTGGGCGAGTTGAGGCTGAAATATTCCTCGATAGATTCTTCGGAGACGATCAGCGCCTGCATCTTTTCGTGATACAGGCTGTCAACGATAAAGCGTTCCAGATCGTCCAGGTCGATTTTAAGTTGATCGAGCCAGCGGTTCATGTCCACAGCACGGTGCAATCCCCGTACCCGGCGAATCTGGTTGGCGCGCTCCTGCACCTCTTCGTCCGTCACTTCAACGCCGGTCTTTTTCGCCACCTGTATGGTCAGCTTCTCGCGCACGACCTCTTCGATCATCGAGTCGTACTGGCCACTCAGCTTCAGGTGCTTGATCAGCCCCTTGGCAGTAATTACATCGTCGTTAATTCGTACCAGTTCAGTCATTGTCTATGTTCCTTGGTTTCCTGCGTCGGTCAGCGAGTGGTCAATCGCCCCGCAAGGGGTCGATGGCCATATCTATGAGTCGACGTTCTCGTACAACAATCTCGGCAATGGCAGACATGCCATAACGCAGCAACTGTTGCTCACCCGCTACTTCAAAGTGGTCCTGTTCGAGACTGACGTAGCCCTTGTAGGTGGGTGTTTGATTCGGCAGCAACTGCTGCGTAGTGGGTGATATGTATTCCAGCGTGCCATTTATGAAGCCATGGCGCTGATACGGAAAGGCGTTGAACTTCATCTTGACCTCGGAGCCCTCCAGCAGAAAGCCGCGGTCGCGCTCTGCAATGTCTACCTTTAACACCCGCCGCGCGCCACGCGGCGCCACGCTGATCAGCGGCTTGTCCGCCTGCACCTTGTCACCGGTCTGGTCCACTGCGATCTGCGTGACCACGCCATCAACTGGGGCCAGAACGATCAGAATGTTGTCGCTGCCGCCGTTCTCGAAACGGATACGGCGGGAGGCTTCGGCCTTGGCACGTGCAGCCGCCAGTTTGACTTCAATTTTCTTAGGCGCCTGTTCAATTTCCATCTGCTTGCGACCGTAGCGAATCCGCAAGTCTTCCAGTTCCAGTTGCAGCGCGGCCAGCGCCACGCGATCTTTCGCCGACTCATCGATAAAGGCCGACTCCAGCGCTCGCAAGTTGGCATCGGCCTGCTGATAGGCGGCCGCTGCCTGCTCAAACTCAATGCGGGCATTGTCGGCTTCCACCTCAGACACCGCAGCGCCAGCCAGTTCTCTATAACTGGCCCACTTGCGCTCTGTCTGGCTGCGTTGATTGCGGGTCTGTTCCATGGCCCCACGGGCTTGCTTCAGGCGCGCTAATTGTTCCTGGCGCAAACTGGCGGAGCCGGCGAGCAAGCGCCGGTCGAGCTGTTCCTGGCGGCTGTTGATGTCATTGTTCAGCAGCTCGGCCTCTTGCTCGAGCAGCGCCAGGGTGGCGCCAAACTGCGATGCTTGCAGCTCCACATCGGACAGCTCGAGCTCTGCCTGCCGCGCTTCTGCCGCCAGGGCAATGGCATCTCGTGAACGCACCCGGGCCAACGCGTCGCCTGCAGAAACGGGATCGCCTTCTCTTACCAGCATGCCTTCGAGTTCACCCTGCGCCGGAGAATAGATGCGACGCACCTCCTGTTCGGGGCTGAGGACACCGCTGGCAGAAACAATGATGTCGGCATGGCCAACGAACGACCAGATCAGAAAGGCAGCCACCAGCGACAGCATCAACAGCAGTGACAGCCGAATCATGGGCGCAGGTTCAGAAAATAGAATCTGCACACCTTCGGCGCTGTGATCTTCCAGCGCTCTGACCAGCGATACGGGCCCCTCACTCTCTCCAGCCATTGCCGGCTCCAATACTCTTTATAGCGAACGATTAACCATTCGGTGATTGCGATACCTGTTCATGGTGACAGGTTGCACCGCTGGCTCTGTCTGGCACACAACAGAGAGCCATGATTTGTTGTTTTGCACACAACGTTTCAGGGAATTGTGTTCGCGGAAGCCAAACATTTCAAATAAGTTTGGGAGTCAACGGCGGCCAATTTTCCATGGGCCGTGTCATATGGTGGTTTTCTGTCTGTGAAAGCCGCGAGTTTACTGGGATTGGCGCTGGCGGCCAAAAAGTTGGCACGACACGTGCATTAACTCAAGCGTGAACATAACCGTTCGTTCACGAAGATCCGCAAGGGTCTCGAACTAACCAAACTTTTTAGGAGCAGGAACATGGAAATCAAAGACATCGCAGTAGACGTAGAGAACATGGAAGAAGTACGTGGTGGCCAGACCGCTAACGTTTTTCAAGCCATCGGCGGACGTGCGCAGGTCAATCTCGGTCTGAACAAGATGGGTGATTCAATTGGTGGCACGCAGCAGTTGGGCCAGTACAACGAAGATCACAGTGTTAACAAGAACACCGCTAACATCGGTCAGAACTACGAGACGCACTCTACGTTCACCGCCGACAGCTCTATCTTCAAGTCTGGCTTCTGGGGCGGACTCGATCTCTGAGCCAAAATGCCTTAAGGCATGATCGGAACGAGAGGCGGAACCTACGGGTTCCGCCTTTTTTTTGCCTGCCCGATGACCCCAGGGCTAACGGCCCAGAGGCTGTCTGTGGGTCCTGACTGCGTTGTTAGTTTGGAACAAACGAACAAGCACGATTCGTTGGGGAACCGCAAACAGCGCCTCTGATGAAATTCGTGTCGCTCCCTTAAGTCCTTATTAATCATACACTTAGAACATATACGAAAACTTGGCACGGTCCCTGCATTATCTATAGCGTGAACATAACCGTTCGTTCACCCAGATCCACAAGGGTCGGGAACTAACCAAACTTTTAGGAGCAGGAACATGGAAATCAAAGACATCGCAGTAGACGTAGAGAACATGGAAGAAGTACGTGGCGGCCAGCTGGTAAACATCGCACAGGCCATCGGTCCTCGTCTGCAGGCTAACGCCGCAGCCAACGTTATGGGCGATTCGATCGGCGGAACCCAGCAGTTGAGCCAGTACAACAAAGATATGAGCACCAACAGCAACAGCGCCAACGTTGGCCAGAACTACGAGACACACTCTCTGTTCAGTGCTAGCAACTCAATCTTCAAGTCTGGTTTCTGGGGCGGCCGATTCGACTAAGAATCGGTTCAACCAAAGGCAAGCGCTGCAGGACCCTTCACTGCAGCTCGCACGCAAGGCGGATTCCCTCGGGTCTCCGCCTTTTGCGCTGTCTGAAGATTGATCAGCGCTATTTACTAATCTTTTATGGCCAAAGACGCAATTTTTACGACGCTTAAACGTTTGGGCGAAATCAGCACTTGTGACGTGCAAGCAGTCACGGCAAATTGAACCTATTCAGATCACTATGAGTCTGAATTCAGATGAGATCGATTGGATGAGCTACCGCTGGTGGTCCAGTTGCCAGAGCAATTGTGGCCAACGACGCAAGGTAAATGAAGACGCCTTCCTGGCCACCCCGAGCCGCGGCATTTGGGTAGTGGCTGATGGCATGGGCGGTCACGCCCGTGGCGATCGCGCCAGCCAGATTGTCGTCCAGGCGTTCACCCGATTCCCAGAGTGCAACACTCTGGATGAGATGGTTGAACATGCCCGCGCACGCCTCCAACAAGCCAACGACACGGTCTACCAGGAGGCTGCCAATCTGCCGCAGAAGCAGATCATGGGCAGCACGGTGGTCGTATTTCTAGCGCACCAGCGTCACTACGCCTGCCTGTGGGTTGGCGATAGCCGCATTTACCAGCTGCGCGGCAGCCGCTTCACCCAACTCACCAAAGACCACAGCGTGGTACAGCGGTTGGTTGATAGCGGTGAGATCGACCCGACAGAGGCCAAAGGTCATCCATCGGCAAACCGGGTCACGCGCGCAGTGGGCGCCCGGCCTGAGCTGCTAATCGACGAAACACGCGGCAGCATCAAAGACGGTGACAGCGTCCTGGTGTGCAGCGACGGGCTGACCATCGAAGTGGAAGACACAGAGATTGCAACGGTAATGGAGGAACTGGACTGCGAGTCTGCGGCCCAGGAACTGATCGAGCTATCGCTGGAGCGCGGCGCGCGAGACAACGTCACCGTGGGCATCGTGCGCTTTGAAGAAACAACCGGGATCAATCGCGAATCGGCCGAAGAGATCACGGCCATTAACTATGCGTTACGCAAGCACAACACCACGTCGCAGCGCGCGGGGCGTTCGATCAACTAAGTCGGTGTCGATTAGCACACGCGCGCAACCGCAAGCGTCTTAGCCGAGTTTGCGCAAATCCGTGACCCGGATGAGCTCCGGAATCAATGTGGACTCCTCAAAACGCGCACGGCTGGCGAATTGCCCACCCAAAGAGATTGAACTCTGACCGAGCAGAGAGCCGCCGTTTCGACGACCACCAAAGATGTCCTTCATCGCCTGGGAATCCAGTTCAGAATCCTGCTCAAGATCTTCGATAACGATACTTGCCATGAGCGTTAACCCACTTCATTAAACACCCTGGCAGTATAGGCCATGAACAAACCGGCGCAAACTGGCGCCGGAATCAACCTTCGCTAGCCTAGATCAGCGGGTAACAGATCGCTGAAGTCTTCCAGTTCCCACGCCTCAGGGGTAGTGGGATCGGTAGCCAGATAGCCCATCTCGGTGTCGTCTTGATAGTTTTCGTCTTGATAGTTCATGGTGTCTCGCTCCTGCGTGTCTGTTGATGCTCTCGGGCGCTGTCCGCTGAATGTTTGTTTGTCGCGGCGTGCGCCATCTGCATCAGGTAATGCATACTGCGTGCCAACACGAAACAACGGGCGCGAGCGGTCGAAAACGCATGGGTGCGCGCTAATTCACACCGATTGGTTGGCTCGCTGCTAACAACCTGTTGGTGTCGCTCTAACAAAAGGCCGCACTGCGTACGACGTCAAACAACGCAGCGTAGTCTCACTATCGAAACGTCATGAGTGTCGCTAGACTGCCAAAACAGTCTTCATGATTCGGTTACGTTGCCCCGCATGCCGACTAACAAACTTCAGCTCGCCTGGCAGTCCGATGCAGTGACCCACTGCGGCAAGGTGCGCACCCACAATGAAGATGCGATTGCTGCGCACACCGATCAGGGTGTTTGGGGCGTGGCTGATGGCATGGGTGGTCATCATGCCGGTGACGTCGCGAGTCAATCGGCGGCAGCGGCACTGGCGCAGGTACAGGCCAGTAGCAGCCTCAGCACGATGATCACCGACTGTCGGAACCGACTTGCCGCGGTGAACGCTGCGCTGTACCAGCAGAGCTTACAGCCGGGCGCTAAACTGAGCGGTTGCACCGTTGTGGTGATATTGGCCAGCGGCGCCCAGGGCGCCGTGTTGTGGGCCGGCGACAGTCGTGCCTACCAGTTTCGCAGTGGCCAGTTCAAACAACTCACCACAGACCATAGCCGGGTAAACGAGTTGATCAGCAGTGGCCATCTGCTGCCCGAAGCGGCGGAAAGCCATCCCGAAGCAAACGTCATTACTCGCGCGGTTGGCGTTTCGGCAACGCTGGACTTAGAAGTACGCCTATTTGATATCGAGCCAGACGAGTTATATCTAGTGTGCAGTGATGGGCTGTCTCGCTATGTGGACGATCCGACGCTGTCACAGCTATTGTCTGACCAAGTGGTAGGCGCAGCCGCCCAACCCCTTTTGGACGCGGCCTTAGCGAGCCCAGCCCGGGACAACGTCAGCGTGATTGTCATGCGCCCAACGCAGGCTCCGGAGAGCCAGGACAACACTGCCTTAAACCCAGACCCAGCCTGGTCGCCCAACGATGCAGACGATGATCCCACCGTGCTGGACCTGGGCGATTGAGCAATGGCCCAATGGTAATCTGCCGTCAGGCCGGCACCAACAACAGGACACTGGTGTTCGTACCAATCCGACAAATAGCTACAGCAGGGTCGCCTCAATCGTCCCTGCCGAACCTTTTTATTGATTATTATCAACTACTTAGCACTCTTGGCCGCGAGACGAAAGTTGGCGCGGGTCCTGCAGGGTAACCTTTATGAGATATCGAACCGTGCACTCCCAACGTCTTCCCCGGCGCCTTGCCGCCTGCTGGTTGCCCCTGGTCGTTGTCCTGGCCGGCTGTAGCGCGGGCATGATCAAAACCCGTGAACACACCGAGCCAGCGCTCGCGGCAAAGACCGACTGGTCCATGGAGCTGGCCCCGGAGCGCCGGATCGACCTGCACTGGTGGCAGGCTTTTAACGATCGGCGCCTGAACCAGTACATGGAACAGGCTATCGGTGCCAACCCGAATCTGCAGGTACTGGCAGCCAACATCGGCGTAGCCAAGGCGCAAATCGGACAGGCCAGAGCCAGCTTGCTACCGATACTCAACTTCGGCACCCGCACCGATACCACCGACATCTCCGGCGATACCGATCTGGGCACCAGCACCAAGTACGGCACCGGTGGCGACCTGCTCTGGGAGCTCGATATCTGGGGCAAGGCCCGCAAAGGGGTTGCCGCCCAAAAAGCAGCCTATGCCGCGACCGAAGCGGATTGGCGGGCCGGCTATCTGGTCATGGCCAGCTCCGTGGCCGGCGCCTACTTTCAGATCCGGCAGAGCGACGCTCAACTCGGCCGACAGCAGGCAGCCATCGATCGGGCCGAAACCGTGCTGGATATTCAGCAGCGGATGCACGCCCAGGGCCTGATCGCCAATACGCGCGTCGAGCGACAGCGCGCGGAGCTGAATCTACTCACCGCCCAGCAACACGATCTGGCACGGGTGCGTGCCCAGTCTGTGAACGCCCTTGCGACCCTGGTCGGCAGAGCTGCTGGAAACTTTTCCGTGCCCGATACCTACGGCCAGGCACAGCTGGTTCCGGTCGCCGTGCCTGCCGGGTTGCCGTCAGAAATTCTCGCCCGCCGGCCCGACATTGTCGCCGCCCGCTATCGGCTGATGCAGGCAGTTGATCTACAAGGTCAGGCGAGCCTGGCGCGATTGCCCACGGTCGGCCTGACCGGGCTGGGCGGCAGCGCCTCTAACGGCCTGACCGATATCCTGAAGACCTGGACAGCCGGGCTCTCCAGCGTGGTGCAGTTTCCGGTGTTCAATCCCGCTGTCCGCGCAAGGCTGCGGGTGAGCAAAGCCGAAGTGGAAGTGGCCGAGGCCAGCTACCGGGTAACCGTCATGCAATCCTACGAAGAAGTAGAGAACCTCTTGGTTGCCATTGCCAGCAGGCACCGTCAGCAGCAAGAGCTCCAAGAGCGACAACGGCGCCTACGCGGCATTGACGATCAGTACAGATCTCAGCTGGAGATGGGGCTGATCTCCCAACTTGAGATGCTCGAGCAGCAGCGGTCGCTATTGGCGGCAGAACAGGAAGTACTCAGCAATCACTGGCAGCTGCTCAACGATACGGTTTCGTTGTTCAAAGCAGTGGGTGGCGGCTGGGACCGGGAGCAGTTCGCCGGCCGCTAGCAGCCAGCGCCGCGAGAAGTCTGATTGCGGCGCTGTATAAGAGTGCCAGAGCAATCAGTTAAGATGCGCGGGCGGTACGCACGGCCTATTTTTCATGCAGCTCATTCTCAAACCGAACGCCGAATCTGGTCTCGACGAGATCATTATCAACCGCAATTTGTTTTCGGTTGGGCGGCAGGAGCAGCCGTTCAAACAATACCCGAAGACCCTGACGGCAAAATTGTCCAAGCGTCATGCGCGACTGTTCGCCCAGGATGGCAAGCTGTACCTGGCAGATCTCGGCAGCCTGAATGGCACTTCCTGCAACGGCAAACCCATACACAAGGCGCCCAAGGTACTAACAAACGGCGACCTGCTCTCCTTTGGCGGGCTGGAGTACGTACTGGATGTGGTGTCTGCGCCCGATGCAACCACCAGCACCAACACCATCGACATGCGCCTGGTGCTCACGCCCGAGTCACTTAAAGATCAGCTCGAGCCCATTGTAATTACCAGCTTTCCGTTTCTGGTGAACAAGCACAACGACGTATTCGACCGTTACAAGACCACGCTGCCGGAGCAACTGTCATTTATCTCGCGCCGCCATGCGCACATTTTCATTCAGGGCGATGAGCTGTGTATCGAAGACCTGGGCAGCACCAACGGCACGTTTATCGATGGCGTCGCCTTAGATGAGCACGTCAGGCCACTAGCCGATGGCAACTTGATCGGCTTTGGCAGTGACCAGTTTTTGTATCGCGCGCACCTGCTCCGAACTTCTAATGCCGAAGCCACCCGAATCCCCGATGCCAAACCCAGCAACGGCCCGGTAGATAAATCCACCGCCATCGCCCCTTCTGCCGTCACGCCCGCGGCGCCGGCGAACGAAGTCGACCCCACTGCAGCACAGGCGCGTGCGGCAACCCAGGCACCAGCTGCAGCACCCGCTGAACCAGCCGAACCGGCCCAGGTAGAGGCAGAGCAAGCACCGGCGCCTGCAGTTGCAACTGCCAGCCAGGTTTCGCACGTTGCCGTGGACGATGAGCCGACCCGCACAATCTTTGTGGATTCGCCGACCTCCTTTATCGATATCTACTTTGTAGAGAGCGGCGGCACCGGCGAACACCTCGCGGCGCCAGATGCGGCAGCGGCGCCGGAAGCTGCAGCACCCCAAGCACCGCGCGACAGCATGCTCAAACAGGTCAAGACGACGCTGTTTGGTGAACGTATGTTCAGCCCGATGGTGGCTCGCTCATTGCTGGCGTTGGTGCTGGTGGCTGGCGCTGCCGCTGGCTATCAGCATTGGCGCGGCAAGGCGCTACGAGACGTGGCCACGTTACTGTCCCAGCAGCAGTACGAAACCGCCATGCTGCGGGCGGATCACCTGCTGGCATCTCGGCCTGACGATACCCAGCTGCGTCAGCACGCTATGGATGCCATGCTCGGCTACACCCTGCCGCTGTGGTCGGCTGCGTACCAAGCCGAACGACTTGAGGAGGCGCAGGCCATATTGGCAGAAGTGACTGCCGCGACCCCAAACAATACCCAAGACGACCTGTTGCTCGAGCTGCTGCAGTGGAGCACTGAGGTTCGAGGCTTTCTGACCGTTGCCAATCAACGGGCGAGCGAAGATCCGTTCAGCCAAGCAGAAAAAATCTCACAACTGCTGGCCCGCTGGACAAAGAACACTCGGCAAAAAACCCGCGAGCTCACCCGCATCAATCAA